>JAODTR010009283.1:0-29828 GCA_025399935.1 Amblyopsis rosae | reverse complement strand
GTTCTAAGAAAACCATGGTGGTTTCCTCATGTCAATGAGAGCTTAGCTTGTCCCCCGCCATTAGCAGTGATGCCAGAATCAGCACACTGTCAGCTCAGTACCGAGAGGTTAAGACCATGGTACACTGCCAAGCGACAGAAAGGCCCAAAGGTCCTCGTTCTGTGTTGAAACACCGTGCGGTGAGCATAATGATGATGTTTTCCATGCGGTTTGCGCGAAATGGCCGTCAAATGATAATGAGAATGATTACATTCACGATTAGTTGAAAGTCCTGATTCAGCTCCCGCTAGTGAGAACATACTAGCTGTGCATTTTTTACATAGTTTAGCTGCCCATGTGAAACATGCTTGCGCATGTGTTTTGGGTGTTATTAATGTGTTTTTGTGTGTTTTTATGAGACTCAAAATGTACTTCATTAGTTACTTGAGTCATTTGACAGTTGGGCCTATACGCTCGTTTAACACTGGCCAAGCACAAATGTAAGCACATTTCAATGGGACAAGGTGAGCACAACATTGCTCTTGTGGTTTAAAGAGCATATGCGCCCTTCCCTCTCCTCTGCGCTGTGGCTGGCGTTCATCTCTACTTCTCCCCCAACAGAGGTACCAGCTCACATTCTCTCTACCCCTTCTCTAAATACATGTGCAATTAACATGGCCGGGGGGGCGGGGCATAATGTCGAGTGACATCCTGGACGGCCAGTTACCTGTCGTGATCTCGGCCGACACCCCAGACGCGAATGTTGCTGATTGGCTGAGAGTGGAGCAGGCTGTGATCTTCAGGGTCGACCAGGGTCAGCGTGCGATCCTGCAGCACCAACAGCATTCCTTTACCCTGTAACACCAAAGGCACACACACTTCTATCACCCGCAACACACCATACGTCCACGAAATAACACTATAATAAACAAGCATAAGCCGCTGTGTTAGATAAATCTGTGTTAGTGAGGACAGTTCTGGGGCAGTACCCCACACACACAGACGCACCTCTCCCCAGACACCGGCAGAGTCTCTTATGTCTCTCCTGCAGTAGGACAGCTGTCTGATACAGTGATGGACGGCCACGCTGCTCCTGCCCTCGCACAGGTCTCTCTCTGCCATCTCCACCCAGCCCAGAGACCGCACTGGGAAGGACTGGGAGTGACACGCACATGTAAGTACACAGAAGCAAATACACATACTGTATGTGTATAAAGCTGCATGCGCACAGCCGTGCACACACACGCATAATATACACACACCAGATAGTTGCCTTTACCATGAAAACAACCAGATTTATGTTATTGTGTTGTCAGAAGTCAGATTCACAACAATGCCAGAGAAGAGGAAGGGTTGCTCCAGACAACAAGCAAATTATGAAAGACTGTGTGTGTGTGCGTGTGTGTGTGCATGTGCACTTATTACAGAACACGCATGCGCGTAAAAACCACCCGCTGGCTTAACAACCTCAAGCACACCCTCCCCCCGTAACACCCCCCTGCTCTGTCTCTCTCTCTCTCTCTCCATCCTCCTCAAAAAGGTTCTCTATTCCCTTCAGAGAAAACACCAGGCTAGGATTCCGCTCTGTATTCTGTATGTAACACGCACACACCGGTGCATTTAAAAGCAAGCACGCAAACAGTACATGCTTATTATTTCCTCTCTAATATTTCTCTCATTAAACACCCTCACATTATATCAGAAGCCTCCCCCCTCCCTCATATTCTCACCCAGGACAAGATGTGGTTTTTGCTTTGAATTAATTAGTGTCTCTCTCCTCTAAAATTAAAGGAGCACAGACAGTCTGTCACATTGTTTTGTCCACCATGCCATGCAGTCACTGATGAATATTCATGCCGTAAAATTCATGCCGTTAAATTATCAATTTATTATTATTAATAACAAATACTACACTTTGCACTGTACATTTGTATTATAATATACTTACTGTATGTTTAATTACTAACTGAATTATTCAAGATTGTGTCAAAATGTTTTAATTTCCAATCTACCTCACCATCGTTTATGATTAGCCTACCCAAATGACTCTTGTTTATACAAGTGATTAGCCCACATTACTGTACATTATACACCTAAGGCATTTGTCTATGCTCCATTCTTCCAAACGAGGGCAGCAAAAACAGCGTGCAACAGTACACTTTTTGTTTCAGTTAACGTCATTATCCACTAGGTGGCACTAATAGCAGCCCAAAAGAGCATGGACCATTACATCATTACACATTGCAAGGACAATTCAGAGGATGTGGAACATTACATCATAACACACTGCAAAGGCATTAAGAATGTACTCTAATACTAAAGCAAGCCTTGAAACCTAACTGATCAATGGTAAATAACAACCTTACCTAACCCATATGTTTCATGCAGTATATAAGGAGGAAGAGAAGGAGGAGAAATTATGAATTGCTAAGTTCTGACACACAGGCCTTTATGGCCCTGAACAATGTATTCAAGTATCCAACCAGCCTGTACTCTATGTGACAGTACACTGGGGTCTTACCATTGCCTCAGATTCATTACAGGTGCTGTTAAGGTCCACCGTCTCTAACTGGGCTGAAGGACTGTATGGAAAAAAAACATCACAACAATCTACTTAAATATATGAAAATGACAAGGTATGGTATTGATGGGTGGTGTATACTGCATTATAGCAGTGAGAGAGAGAGATGCATGGGGATGCAAAGGGACAAGATCTGAGAGAAGAAGAACACAGCTTCTGTGTGAAAGAGCGGATCTTACTTTAGTCTTAGGGAAGCATAGCGTAGAGTGGCCCCTTCAAATGCCTTCAAACTGGGATCTGGGTATACTGGGTAGTCTTTCATATCCTAGAAGCAGAAGCAGATAGATGTAATACAACAGAAAATATGGTGGAGAGGTAGAGGATAGAGAGGGAGGGAGGGAGAGAAAGAAAGAAAGAGAGAGAGCGAGAGAGAGGGGAGAGAGGGGAGATGTCAGTCACACAGCACAGCCCTTGATACGTCACTTTTCATAATATAGAACTGCAGCCAGTGCCTAGGTCGCTCCATGAGCCACCTACACTGGCTGTATAGGTGGTGGTGTTGAAATCCAATCTGGGGGAAGTGACATCATCAACGGGAGAGGAGGGTTGCGAGGGGGAGGAGCCAGAGGGAGAGGGCACAGGCTCCACCGAGCTGTCAGATATCAGACTGCTAGGCCGCTGAGGAGTGGCAGACACAGGGGCAGGGACAGAATAGGTTTATATACGTTATATGCTAGCAAAGCCATCACTTGTTTCCATGACATCTTGTAGTGAAATGCTATGGCTAAACCGCAGCCTTTATGTTCATTATTCTCTGCCCCGGGTTCTGTAAATAGTAGCATAAACAAACACAGCTCAGATCAACAATGCCCTAGGCTTCGCAGTGTGTTTCAATGTGTGGGGGCGGAGCTTCTGAGGGAGTTAGCGTGGGTTCTGGAGAATGACTGACCCCAGCCTTTAACACAACACATTGTGCGCTGTTCTCTCACCACAGTTGGGGGCCGCAGGTTATCTTGTGAAGGTTCAGGGTCAAGGTCAGGCTTGCTGTCAGAAGGGGAGTGTCGGTCGCCGATGGAGACGGGTCGGTGGTATTGGGTGGTGCCAGTTGGGACGTGCCAGAAGTAGACCTCTGTTGACCCCGCGACCTCCCGCCAACCAGGGGGAAGACCCTCCTCACCCCACACATCTGCTCAGAGGAGAGGTTTATGGAAATGGTACGCGCACGTAAACACACAAGCACGCACGTACACGCACGCAAACACACACGCACATACGCAGACACACACACACACGCGCAGACGCACACACAAAGGATGGACAGGGTAAATTTCAATGATGGTCACCCTATCCCTTACTTAGTTTATGTTGCCATAGCAACTGCAGGGCTCAGACCCTGTCTTTCATTCAGCTATTCTCATATTCCACCATCTCTGTCCATTCTCTTTTATCGCCTCCTTGCGCTTAGCCTTTCAGTAGAACTGCTCCCTACTGCTTCCTTGCTTGACCGCTCCTCCTCTCCTCTCCTCTCCTCTCCTCAGCCTACCCTCTGTGTTCTACACAGTGTCTACCTCCTGTTGGTTGTGAGCCCTAAGGAGGCCCAGAGGAGATATTAAGGGTTCTGCAGTGATCGTTTGGTTAAAGGGGAGGCTTCTGGTACATTTCCACACAAGGCCAAGGTGACGTTGGTGGGGGCAAACAAGGTATAAAAAAAAGGAGCTAATGGGCACATTATGTGCGACAAGGACACACACACATTCACACACACAAATACACACGCACGCACACACGCACACACACCTCTTTCACAAAATGTTTACCTCTCAACTGCAGGTGTGTGTGTGTGTGTGTGTGTGTGTGTGTGTATACATATATAAATAAAAACAAACAATCCAACACACTGTAATAACCAACCTGGCTCCTGGGGGGTCTGTGGGGAGGGGGTCTCCTGGGACAGGGTGGTCCAGCTAGAGTCCTCGTCCTCCGAGGGTGTGTCGGGAGCCATCTCCATCCTGATGCCCACCTTAGGGAGTCCCACCTCTGGCTGGGGGTCGGTCAGGGCCACGGGTGACCTGCTGGGGGCGCTCCTCTCCGTCCCACGGGACAGTTTCTGGGATGACGCGGGGTACTGCTGCAAGAACTGGTTCTCGTTGTTGGGATGCAGCTCCACCTTGATGACGCGGGGCTGGGCGCTCCGCGGCGGCTTGGCTGGGCTCGCCAGCCCACGGGGAATGGCTTGAGTTTGGCCACTGAGCTCCTCCACGACGCCCGGCGCCGGTGGCTGGCTCTGGAGGCGGCGAAGGCTGTCTGCCGGCCATTCTGGGCTGTCGGGGGGGGAGGAGGAGGAGGAGAAGGTGGTGGTGCATGAGACGGGGGTCTCCACCACCACCGCTAGCGGCGGCTGAGCTACGGTTAGTGTCGTTACATCTCCATCATCCTCCACCTCTTCCACCACCGCCGTGACGTTGTCTTCCTCCTTCTCTTCCTTCTTCTCCTCTACCTCCTCCTGTACATTCTCTTTCTCCTGTACATTATCTTCCTCCTTCTTCTCCTCTACCTCCTCCTGTACATTCCCTTTCTCCTTCTCCTGTACATTATCTTCCTCTTTCTCCTCCTCTTTCTCCTCAAAATTCTCCTGTACACAATCTTCCTCTTTCTTCTCCTCTACTTTCTCCTGTACATTCTCTCCCTTCTTCTCCTCTACATTCTGTACATTCTCTTTCTCCTTCTCCTCTACCTCCTCCTGTACATTCTCTGCCTCCTTCCCCTCTACCTTATCTTCTACCTTCTCCTCCTCTTGCTCCTCCTCCTGCTCCTCAATGTCCTGTTGCTCGGCGCTGGGTTTCTCCCCCTGGCTCTCCCTCTCCTTGACAGGGCTGGCCTGCTCCTTCTCGGAGGCGGACGGCTGCACCACCTCCCCTCTCTGCTCCTTGCTAGCCCAGCGGAGGTCTAGGTCCCGGGTCTTCTCCCGGTACTCAAGGAAGCTCTTGGTCCTCCTGCGGAAAGGAGGCGGCTGGGAGTTGTCTCTCGCTACGTCCAGCCAGCCGCCGGCGGGGTGGTCGGTGAGGTCGCCGACGCCGCGCCCTTTGACCTCCGCGACGGCCCGGCTCAGCTCCATCTGCTGGCTCTCGGCTCGCCTCTGCATGTTGGCTCCGTTCTTGGCCAGCTTGGGGTTGGCGGCGGCGCTGGACGAGGAGCAAGAGGAGTAGAGGGCGGAGCTTGAGGAAGACTTGGCGGGCAGGCCCCTGCCTCTGGCGGCGGCCGGGTTTTTGGAAGGCGGAGCCTGGCTGTCGCACCGAACGCTGCTCATGCTGTACCGCTGGCGGCTCTTGGGCAACGTGGCCGAGCCGCCGGCCTCCGCGGCGTCGTCGGATTCCCTGATGACGTCTCGGCCCAGCAGCTGGTTGTAGGACGAGCGGAGACTGAGGGAGGTGGGCGGGGCGGGGGAGGAGCCGCTGCGGTTAGCCAAGCCCACATTGGAGGGGGAGGAGCCAGAACGTGATAGGGGAGGAGCTTGGACTGACATGGTGACTGAGTGGAAAAA
Organism: Amblyopsis rosae; assembly: GCA_025399935.1. Lineage (NCBI taxonomy): Eukaryota > Metazoa > Chordata > Actinopteri > Percopsiformes > Amblyopsidae > Amblyopsis > Amblyopsis rosae. Next base: position 23,787 of record JAODTR010009283.1, on the reverse strand, counting down.
CGCTGCAGAGACGGAGCTGAGGGGAGAGAAAACATGCTGCAAACACAAATACTGTACCGCACATACGGGCACACAATATAGCCCATATATAACAAACTAATAGAACATAAACCCGAATAATGACAGATAATAGATAATAAACAGATAATATGATAGATTATTTAGCCGGAGGCAATTCCGTCTCTATGCTGCAGTATTTTTTATCAACACACATGCAGAGGACATCCTTTCTAGGACGTTCCTAGACTGACGCTTTTATTAACAAACAGTGGGACCTGCTTTCTTGTAGCCGTGCACCGTTCACAAGCAAGGTGACCATGTTGGCCCAACACTGCAGCAAACCCATTAACCTGGCTGCAGACCCTATGCATTCACACAGGAGTGATGCAAAGACTGCAGGGCTGTGTGAGCAGTGAGTCAGTCTGCTTAAAGAATTGCCAGGAAGCGTCTCTTTAATCTCACGTCACATCTGTGCTGTTGGCCATACAGCCAGAATGAATACAACACAGGTAGAGTCATATGTGTTTGGTACAATCTCATTAGACTTGTATGGAGCCAGTAACTAAACCCTAGACATATAGGTAATTACCCCCTCCCCACACACAAACAGCACAACTCACACACGGTCAGTTATTTTCTCTAACACGTGGAAAACGCTAACACGGCAGATTTGTAAGCGATAGCAGGAGATCTTGGGAATGAAGACAGCGGAGAGATTTTTTTGTTTTTTATGAGCGAGCAGAATCCCTGTATGGTGCAGTTTTGTTCACGCGGGTCCCCTATCCCCTCTCTGCTCCCTCTGTGACTCCCGTGTCATCTGACAGCCATCTTGACAACAGCAACTACCCAATAGAGCTGAATCTGCACTCACTATAAAGGCCTGTGTACTGTACACAAGCACGGTGTTAACAGGTTCACCCTCGACTCACGGCCACGCTCATATGAATCAGTTCTTCATCAGGAACTAAAGCTGGTGAATAGTTTTTATATTTTTTATTTAACCGTCATTTAAACAGGATGTACCCATTGATATTAAGGATCTATTTTCAAAGGGAGACATGGCCGAGACAGGCAGCAGCACATATATAGAGACTGAAACATATATAACATATATATAAATAATCCAACTCTGTGAATGCTGCAGTTTTGCAATGTATTGAGGGGTACAGTAGACTGTGACCACATAGATTATTTGTCATAAATGGTCATAAATCTGTTTCAAAAATCACAGTGTTCAATTGGTTTAGGAAAATAAATTCCTCTTAAGGAGCTGATAATAATAATAATAATAATTGACCTTTTTCAAGCCTCGCCCCTTTTTGCATGTCCTCCAATAACAGTAGAGCATTTTTTGAATCTGACTGAACCTTCCATCAACTGTCTGTTTTACTGTAACAGCTTTCTATGGTGTTTTGTCCTACCTAGTTACAGTAACTAGGTAGGACAAGTGAAAGGGGCGGGGCTTGGGAAAGGTCAATTGAATACAAATGTAACTACAATGCACAATGACATACACACAACACACAACAACACAACAAAACTGTGTAACTATTACCTAAACATTATATAAACACAGTATATAAACACGTTTATATACACGTTATATAAAAACACTATATCATTCTCTCTACCGTAATTAGTTTGTGTCTGAGCAACAAATGGGAGATTAGCCTAACAAAGTAGGGCAAAAAGGAGATACGTGAATGGGGGGAGAGGAGAGAAACAGTATTCTTAGAGTGTGAACACAAGTAGAATGATGCAGCAGTTTCAGTGGCCGGACGCTGTACCTCAACAACTCACTCAGGTCTTAGGCTACTCCTGTTGTTCTTAATGAACCCATTATGCTCCCATCACCACCCGTTAAGGCATACTCACACAATTCACATGCTGTCACAAGACACCATGGCCAACAATCTCATTAAAATAATGATGACTCAGGTGGATGTTTTTTTTTTATTTGACCTCGTTTAATCTTGTTGTTGCACTATATTATATTCACAATGTGAATATGTGAAAAACTAATTGACAATCAGAATTGAGACAAAAACAATTAAAATGTCATTAAAATATATAATTATAATATATTATAACTTCATGCTTTCACACAGGCTATCCAAAAACACACTGCACTTTAATATAGGCTACAGCCCATAGCCTTGTATTCAGTTTCTAATAATATAATTTAATTTAATATAAGTGTCATTCGAAATAAAGTATCTATTATTAGCTTGCAGTTACTATTGGCCTACTTAATGCCTACAAAACCGTATTATAGCCTAATCAAATTGGCCTATAACCGTCGATGAAATGCAACAGATGCACGAATTAACGAGCAACTTGAAAAAGTCCCAGACCAATGATGTAATGGGTGGAGTATAGCTTCTTCATTCTTGCAGCCACCTACAGGTAGCACACTGTACATATGGTCTGACTACCATGTATAAATGTGCATCAGCTTTCTATACGGATCATCCTAACAAATATCGTCTGTTGAAGCGTGAAGCAAAGCCAGGTCGAGGTGGTAATGACAATATTCTGGACTCAAGCTACTGCACTAGATATCGTTAACAGACGCAGTAAATCTCCCTCAGCAATTCGAATAGCGTCACTGTTCCAACATCTCATCATACCGTCGCACATGAAAGGAACACACGCACCGTAATATTTATGTACATGCACTCACCGCTGGTGACAGCGTCGCGTTTGTACACCTCTGCTCCCACGATGACAGTGTGGTGAGCAGAGTAGTTGTGACATCCGCTTTTAAGTGCAAGTCCACCCGTAGCTTAGCTAGCCACCCGTATTCGATGAGATCACATCATCACACTCCCAGCTCTCCTTCTGGCTAGTGCTTCTCTGCGCCACTGGCTCATGAGGCGGCGCATCGTGGCGAAGCGCACGACCCAATCAGGATTAAGGACGACGCACCGCTCGGAAAGAAACGAAAACATGATAAATCTGAGTTTTATTATTTTTCTAATGAAAATCACACATCGTCGACATCTTACGTCATCAGGGAGAAACATGAATGGCATACTAGCAGGCTGGACATATCTCAAGCTCTGTGGCATTTGCTGTAGTTTTCGCTGCTGTTCTGTTTGCAAAGTCAATTAGGAAACAATTGAACATTTCACAGTATGAGAACACGCAGAACAATGAATAATATGTTAAACAGGCTACAATAGGGATACAGCTAAAGATATATATATATATATATATATATATATATATAAGTAATTGCAGAGAATGATGCATTTCGTTGCATATTTGGACCAATATGCTGTTTGGCATATTTGCTCACTTTCTCACTCATAAGTGAATACATAGAGGCACAGCAATAATTAGGAAATATTTTTTTAAATATACGTTTACCTTGTGCGTATATTAGCAGCTAAACAGAATATTATCACAAGAAATATTCAGTAACAGACATAGATCTCAACATAGAGATCACATATGGTTTACAGTACAGATATATCTTGTTATATTAGTGTTTTCACTTAGAAAAAAAAAAAATATATTGCTTAAAGTTGCCTCATAATTTTACAATGTAAAGCATTATGCATCTTTCAACGAGCAGGACATGCAAAAGAGAAACTGCATCCTATTAGACCACATACCATTAAATGGAGAGGCAAGCAACCACCAGAGATTCTTCCTGGTGACAAACCTCCCGAAGGCACTAAGAACACGCTCTGCAACTAACAGGCTAGCTTATGTTACGCAGACTGGAAAGAGAACCAAGCCGATACACCAGGACTTATAAAAACATTCCACACACACAATACATTTACCAGTATAAAAACACATTCAGACTGAAATATGTACAGACACTACCCTAGTCACATAGCCAAGTTCATATACTGTAACTAGAAATGCATTTGTTACATCCAACATCTATCCTATTCCGAGCATCCACCGGCACGCACCTCCCTCTGTGAGGGAGGCTTGCGGGTGAGGATGATGGAGGTGAAGGGGCAGGGAGGTCATGTTTGGGGGAGAGTCCAGGTTGCCCGTGCTCCAGGAGTGGGGGAGGAGGAGGGGCGTGGGGAATCCCTGGACTGCCGCAGGAGGGGACGGCCTCACCGAGGACGTGAGAGACTGGCGGAGGCAGCCGGGAACGGAGAAACACGGAGCAGAGCGGATGTGTCGCAACATGGTGTCATCTGTACATCAGGGAGAACGCCACAGAGAGAGAGAGAGAGAGAGAGAGAGAGAGAGAGAGAGAGAGATCTACATTAATTAGAGTGTATTTCTTCTTTGAGGTAGTGTATGGGGTTATCCAATGTATGCCGATTAAGCATGCTATATTGTTGTGCACACATTTAGGAAGCAAATAGACTGCACAACTTAAGATGCCCCACAATCCTTTGCACCTTGACACTTACAAAAGAAGTGACAGCAAGCAAATATATGTATACATTTTACTGTTATGTATTTTTACTAATAAGATTCAACAATGATATATTACTGAAAAGTTTAAAATGTCTTCTGGGGTTACAAATGTATTTGTCAACAAGCATAGGAAGTGAGTCTTCGGCATTCTACACATACAATTACTATATATATTTGATTGTGATATAACGAGTGTGATATTAGGTGCATAATTCATATGAATTCAGATATGCCGTGTGTTTTAGCATGCATGAGTGCACTTACCCTCCAGACCAACAGAGGGAGCCAGTAAACTTTTAGCGTGGCGGTTGCCAGCCTGGCCAGCTTTTCTGTAGAAGTGTACTGCTGTCCTCATGTCCTGCTTTACACCAAAGCCACTCTCATAACACTGCCCCAGGAACAGCAGTGCAGTGTTGTCCTGAACAAATGCAGGGCACAAATGCATCTGGTGTTATTGGATAGGCAAATCAAAGATCTTGGAATAACAACAAGATGGAGCACTGTAATGCATTTCAATGGAAGAAAAAATGGAACACTTTTGGTCTCTTAAATTGGTGTGTCACTAACGGAATTCTTCTGTTGAGGCTGACTTAGGCAGCGCCCAGCTAATTCTACCATGCATGGCCTGAAACAAAGTAAATTTAACACAAAGTAGTTTGCTACTAGACTGATCGTAGGTACTTGGGAATTAATGTAATATACTCAAAATATCCATCAACGCCCCCAGAGAGAAATAATAGGCAATAGTATGGTGAAATCCGTAGACCTCCCCATTGACATTCATGGAATGCTTGGTTGGGTCTGCATAAATGTCTACATAAAGGGTGAAAAGCACCCCCCCCCTCTAAAATAATCGAATGTGGAAGTGCCGTCTGTTAAACCCTCTCTGTTTTCAATCACTCTGGGTAAGTAAACCCAGACAGGCATTGTGAGTTAGGAGAAGACCAGATCTCTGGGTTGAAGGCAGACATATAAACCACAAATATGCTGATGTTTTGCACCGCATACCAGTAATAAATTATGTGTCAGCTGCCCCACCCTAACTGACAGTAAGATCAGCAAGATGTCACTCAAACTGGGTTGCGTACACACCCAGCCAGGAGTCCAAGAGATGGAACTAGGCATTAATAAACTCTTAACTTCTGTCTGTGTTTACACACCCTGTAAATATGATGTACACTTCAGTAAATGTGCATACATTTACTTTATGTAAATGCAGCTGTAGTCAATGCAACAAATTAATAATGTGTCAGTTTGATTAACAAACACAAACAAGGAAGCAGTAGTATTGTAAATGAAACGGCAATCTCAGATACAGCACAGATATTGTTACAAAGGATCAATAGCTTTGTGTGTTATAGCTCATCAAACTTGTATGGAACTATCTAATAAAGCCACTCACTCCTCTCTCTGCTGCCATCTGCAGGTAGTGGACAGACATGCGCCCATCTCTCACCGGCTCCTGAGCAAAGACCTTACCAAGGTAGACTTGTGCCTATGAATAAAAACGAGATGCAGAATAAATAGATTAAAGCCGGACCCATAACTCAGAGTGATAGGAGCGGTTGGTCCAGCGGCTACACCAAAGAGTCAACCAGCGACCTGGCGATTTCTGTTGATAAGCAGTCGCTACACGAGCGAAAATCGCTGCGGTGTAGTTCTATCTTGACACATAAAAGAACATTTAGTTAATTACTGCACCTATGAGGATATCTCTTCATTGCAGGCAGTGAGCCATTTCATATCTTATTCTTAAAAGCATTTTAACATATTCCTCAACACACATTATAAACATGGAGACATGATAAATGAAGAGAAAGAAAAATAAGACCAGTCTTCATAATGCATTTAGAAAATCTATAGTAAATTTTCTCTAATCTGTAATGTATAGGTAATTATCTGATCTCTAATCTGTGAAAACTCATACTTCCACTAGTCCCGTTGTTGCAGCCTGTTTCAGGAGGTCGATGGCTGTGCTGAGCTCCTCCATGTTCTGCCGCCCTCTGCTGGTGAGTAGCAGTTTGGCATATCGGTACTGAGCTAGGCTGTGGCCCGCTGTTGCAGCTTGATAGTAATAAAGCAAAGCCTGTCAGAGGAAAAGTATACATTCATATAGATATACATAACATATAAATACAGTTCATGTATGTTCAAATATTGCTTTGTAAGGTAAAAATGCTTCATAACCATGTGTTTGACACATTGTCTGTTCACAGAAAACCGTCTGTACCCATGATTTACAGTTTCAAAAGAAACAGTTTTCAGTGTAAATTGTACAATAATACAAAATTTAACTTAAACACTTAACTGATCGAAGCTCAAAACAAAATAGGCAAATAAAATACATTTAATATGTGGTGTAGATAAAGAGGATTGCAAGATGATTTCAAACATCTTATACAACTTTTATTCTAGCTTCATCTTTAATAAAATGTCTGTATATTTCCCCCCAAAATGGTATACATCTTTACACTGTATAATTAGCAAGGCAAAGTCAAAAGGCTTTTCTCAACTAAAATATGTTTTTACTCTTTTCCCGACCTTTCTACTGAGTATATCTTTTTTTTTTAAAGCTCCACCCTTTTAAAACCGTTTCAATGGACGGCTGCCAAGATGGATGCGGCTAACAGACACATATCTGGCATGTCAGGTTAGCTGTATATCGGCATATATTCTCATTAGCATTATTATGTTACTGCGTTTGTGCAGCATAAACAAGTGGTTCATAGCGCTTTATGTCACCAGTGAAGGTTGAGAGACACAGAGTTACTGATACAGCAGAAAGACACACCTCGTCCGTGTCCCTGCTGACGCCCCTGCCCGTCTCATAGCAGACCCCGGTGTTGAACTGGGCCTTGCTGTAGCCGCGCAGCGCTGCGGCTCGGAAACAGGAGAAAGCCACTTCGTGGTTCCCGCCCTTGGCACTCTCCAGACCTGTGCCAGACGGACAGACAAACATACAGCGTTTGGCTTGTATTGGTACATCTGGCTTTCACTGCACACCAAACTAGCTCCTGTGTTCTCGCCGTGAGCGAGAACACAGGAGCCTGCACTGCGAGAGCAACGTTACCGATGATGTTGAGGATTACAGGCACACTGGAGTCAGATACGTGTCTGAGATTTGACGCTGCAGACTCCAGCGTCTCTTGACCACTCAGGAAGTCCTGTGTAACAAATAGGCAAAATATATTGGTAGTAGAATATAGACTACGGATAACATACGTTTTCTATGTGTAGTGTGGGCTTGAAAAACCCTTTGAGACTTTACTAGAATGAATTACGTAAATTGCAATGAAAAATAAGTCAAATGAAGACAAAGTTTTTATTTGAGGCTCACCTTGGTGTTGTCTTCTGATTTCTCCTGTTGTTCCTCTGCTTTCCATATATTTTCAGGATGGAACGGTGTTAAGAGGAGACAATATAAGTAAGAAGAACTGCCATTTCACACTATTTTAAAATTTTCTTAAAACATAAGTTGAAATATATATAAAACCCATTTAAGTCAATATAGTTATGGGCAATTACTATATTAAGTCAAATAATAGATGTACCTTGAAAGAGTGGTTGCTGGCTCTGATCTGCCCTCTGGTGGTCAGAGAAGGAACTATCAGGCTCATGCTCAGAGATGCTGCTGCTGCTGCTGCTACTGCTTTGCGCCTTAGCCTGGTTGTTTATCTCCGACAGTCCCTGAAGACAACCTGCCCTCCTCCCTCTAGGCAAGACATCAAGTCCGGACACTTGAAAACAAGCGCGCGGACACACACACACACACAAACAAAATTGTCACAATCAACTCAGTTGTTGCATAAAGAATATATTAAATGTGGGAAGACATTATATAACCCCCCCCAACAAACCAGTTAATTAACAAAGCCTCACAGCTGTCCAGCAGAAGGCGATAGCCACATTTGCGCAGGGTGGAGGCCGTCAGGTGCCCTGGGGAGGAGGCGGCGGTCTCACTGCCCGAGGAGAACTTGGAGTGGATCTTCCTGCAGACGTGCATGACCAGGACGGCTGCGGCGCCCTGTGTGTGTCAACACGTCACCGTCACTAATGCCTCGTTTCCACTGGTGCCAAACACAGGTGTTTTGCACTATAGTCCAGAAATGTTTATGTTTACGGTGACACGGCCAGCGCTGCTCGGCCACTAGGCCGTGGCCTAGTAGACCTGGTGTCGCTCGGTGCCGCTGTGCCAAGCCTCGGACTTTAGGGCTTGGATTTAGACTTAGGCTTGAGCGTGACGTGGTCTAGCGCCAGACCTTAAATCTAGGCTAGTTAGCTAGCATTGCTAAAGCAATGAATACAGTGTTCTGTCGCATTATAAGCAGAAAAAGAAAACTAATAATAAAGATGTATCTTTCCAGTGAATCTCTTAATTATAACAACATAGTACTTGTGAAACAGTATGCTGATAGAAAAAGTAATTAGAAAACTATCGTAATTTTCGCTGTCTGACCAAACAGGAAAGGTTTAGGCTAGAGGGGTTGTTGGAGTCTTGTCTTAAACTAGGGCATATAGATGTCCTTGAGTGTTTAGATTAACTACTATTATTATTATTATTATTATAAGAAAACATTTCCTTTCAGCAGATATGTTAGTTGCACCAACCTTTGTGTTTGTATTGTGTAAACCACTGGTGAAGCACCAGTGGCAACGAGGCATAACAATACAGTGGTGCTCCTGCACTGTTAGTGACTGTAGTACGTGAACGACGTGTGAGGCCAGGAACCTACCCATCCCACAGCGTCCAGGGCGCTGTAGCGGGGCAGCCCAGCGTAGCAGTAGTTAGACGTCCTCTGCTTCCTCCTCTGCTCTCCATCTTCCTCTTTCTGAGAGCTACACAAGGCACCGTGTCATTGAAGCACACTGGTCTAAATGGAGCTTTACACATGTTGCTGCCATGTCCCGCCAAGCCTCACACTCACACTCACACACACACACGCACGCACACACAGACAGCCAGATGATGCAACCTGTTGCAAGGGCAGCGCTTGAGCTAGTTTAAAAGGACAGCGTGGGTTTCAGGTAACAGATAAGGGGCAGAAGAGAGAGAGGTCGGTCCAGTCCGAGAGCTTTGGCAGGTTATATTTTTAGTCCTCTCTCCTTGTGCTCACATCACAGCTAACACAAAAAGGGGAAAGCAGTGGAAACTTAGAACCATGGACCTCTAGGCCGAGTGTGAGTGCTTGCATCCAGTAATAGAGGTTCTACCTGCAGTCAGCTGGGTGCCGGGTTGTAGAGAGGACAGTGGAGCTATTGATGACCTCATCTTCCACATGGTGGTTTTGGGCTAGTCTCAGGGACGTGCTGCCATGGCACCTGTTGAGAACTGGTTGATGGGGAAAACCATATGTTTAACTAAACATATAAAGTTTAACACACTTGCATTACATAAAGCATTTACACATTTTTATACAGGTGCAATTATATATATATATATATATATATATATATATATATATATATATATATATGTTTAATTATTTATTGTTCCAAATACAAAATTCACCATATATGAACATGTACTTATGTATATTTTCTGTTACTGTAGTTGCCATGCATGAGAATATTCCTAGCATTATTTAGACTAGAGCCAGCATGACTACAGTCTACAGGTTGGAACTTGCAGTACATCCTGGCTGGCATGGTATGAATTCATTCATAGCTATAATCTAAATACAAGCCATTTGTGCCAGGCGGTTACAGTCTAAATTTACAGCATACCGACTGTACACAGCAGACATACTACGCAAGTCAAGAAGAATGGCATTGTGACAGTCTGTCAAATGCCGCTTGCTCACCTCTGCTTACAAATCCTTGAACCCGCCACATGTTTCTCCTGCTACAGCCGTTTTACGTCTCAAGATGTCTTATGAAATCAACGAGGCTTTCTTCTGGCCCCATGGACAAACGCTTATCTTGCAGGGTGCTAACTCCTGCAAGAAAGTCGGCCAAAAATACTGTCGTCGTCCTTTCGATCACGAGTTATTTTGGCAGCAGCCAAACCCGGAAGCGGACTTTCTCTTTATACCGGCGGAAGGGAGGTGATCAATCACAGTATTTCAGAATAGTGGTTTTATGAATACAAAACTACTCTTCACATCTGAAAAAGAAGAGAAAGTATTTAGGATAGGTCACGTTAAATTATATAATTTAATCTTTTTATTTTTTTTATTACGTTTCTAACACTCTAGTGACTTTTTATACTGATGGCAGGCAGTAGGCTACGTTTCGCAAACGTTTAGTGATTAAAAGGCTTATCTGGTTACGGTTAGTTTAAGATAAGATGTAATATAAGTATTTATTACAGTAGGCCTAGTAAGTAAAGCAGAGGCACTCAAACGTGTGGCAGTGCCGCCTTGTGGTATATTACTGTAGATGTATCTATGTGTGTTGGTAGGTTCCAAATTAAATAGGACTCTTTCTTTCTTTCTTTCTTTTTTTATTTCGCATCGGTTCCTTGTTTAATATTCATCTGCCAATGTTTCTTGTAAATAAATACTATAAAAAAGGATAAAAAGAAATGGCCTAGAAGTAGGCATAGTACATAATGAAAAATAAACATATCAAAGCCCTGGTCAAAAGAGTTGATTCACTGGTTTCTGGATTTAGGGCCTCAGTATCCTCCAAAGGTCATTAGTCACTCTTTGGAAAAGGTCTCAGCTATTCTCTGATCGGGCTCTGGGTCAGACAATGACGCATTCCACCCTTCACCCTTACTGGAAACCCACATTCATTCAGATCAGACAGAAGCATGATAGACCTGTAAAGTTTGTGAACTTGAAGTAGTTTGCCCCCAGAAACAGTTGCCATGGTGATGCTCTGACTTTAGAGGTCCCACTATTCTCCGTAGGTATTCCAGGTTAGTTATTTAAGTAGTATTTCTGCTCTGCCAAATAACATTCATTGATTTGCCTCAGGCATTGTGCGTCTAGGCAATATTGAAAGCAGTGTTCCCCGGGAAAGCATTCACCATAGGCCAGGCCCAATGAATGTATGAATATATGAGTGTGCTGAGCACTACTTAATAATCTCAACTTGGCTTCATATTTGTTTGAGGGAAGGGGAGGAAGTTTTGTCACTTTTTGTCTTTTTTTTTGTTTGTTCGTTACCCATCTCACCGCGCTGTCACTGAAATTTATGGCACTCTCCCTGCCCGCTTGTTCGTAAACAAGCGTGTTGCCTGGCGATGGTGGCAAACATAGTGGTGTTGCTGGTTGTTATGTGAGGAAAGAAGTCTTTTATCTCCTGCATTGTTCTGAGGCCCCCACACCCATTCAGCCCTGCCACATTACATCCACCAAGCCCGCCATCTTTGCCTGTGGAATCTCCAGCATTCTAAGGACTCAAAAACTATTGAGATATTGTGATCCTTCACACTCTCCTTGGCCAAATAGGTATTTGTGGGTGGGCACATGCATGCATTGTGTCTGCAGTAATGTTACGACGTGTCCTGTCCCAAGAAGAAGAGTCAAAATGACTCACTGTCTAGCAGATTGGCTAAACATCAACATAGTGATATTTTTACATGTGCAGTTTGTGCACATGTGTATGTCAAGTCAGATTTAAATACACGCATATAATCAATATGACAAATAACATCGACAACGGGACAAGCCTAAATTGTAAAAGTTAAGAGAATATCATATTTGGAGAAATATGAATGCAGGAATATATTGAAAGGGGCTTGAAAGTGGGTCTCCATTCCACGAGTCAATTACTGTAAAGAGAAATAAACCGTTACTATCACTGTTCACTTCTCTAAAAACAGTGTGGCTGGCTCAATACAGTAAGAGAGATAGAGAGACAGAGAGAGAGAGAAAGAGAACGAGAGAGAGAGAGAGATACCTAAGTACCAACTTTGTGTGTGTGTGTGTGTGTGTGTGTGTGTGTGCTGTGTGTGTGTGGGTGTGGGGGATATATACAGAAAAGGCAGAAGGAGTGTTTTTTTCCCCCAGTTGACCACACACACACGAACACACACACACACACACACACACTCACACTCAGTGTGACTACGGCTCAGTCCTGCTATTGCCAGCGTCACTGAGGAGAGCTCTCTGGAAGGGGCCATGGCAGCATCGCAACAGCCCGACACCGAGACTAGCTTAGCACCCAGCTCAGCGCCGGGCCCACAGACGAGCCAGACCCAGATCCTGCCACCGCAGGACAGAGAGGAAGACGAAGAGGATGATGATGAAGAGGAGGAGGAGGAAGGTTTGGGGCCAGGGAAGGGGAATGCGGGAGGGCCGACATCTGACCCGGACTGGGTCGAGGAAAGGTTCCGCATTGACCGGAAGAGACTGGAAAGAATGCTGTATGGTGAGTGGACCCAAAGAGCTCCAACTCTGAATGCAGGGGTCCTTCCCTCAAAGTGGGGACAAGGTTGGTTAGTAGGGTTGACTGAGGATTTCAAGATTTTGAAACATTACATGTTATTGTTTATGTTATCAGCAGTATGCCTACTGTATTAGAAGTAATTTTGTCTACATTGTCTAGTTGATAATGGTGTTAATGTTTGGTTATATCTTATTGTTCATTTATTTAACCAATGTTAGAAGTTGTTGTGGTCCCACTGAACCAAACATGTGAAGCACTGTCCTAATAAAAGTCTCACCTCACCCGGAACGTTTTACCCATCCAGGGCTTTTCCTACTTGTCAAATGTAAACCTAATGTAACACTCTTTCTCATGACCTTTTCATAACATCTTCTGTATTTAACATTCAGCACCAGCATTGTCTTGTGGGATGCTTTCACTTTCTATAGTGGCTTCTCACAGCTCCAGCTATCTACCTGACAATGTGCCATCTTCATGTTTCCAGGTGGCTCTGAGCTGTGCTTTCCCCATCAAATAACTGCCACCCGCTAATCTACTGCTGTTGTATCGAGATGATTTATGACCTGCAGCATCTTATGAATTCAGAACTGTTTACATTATTATCGTCCCTGTCAGGGAAGCCAGAGCGTCTCTTTGTATTAGTTATCGCTACTTGCAGCTTTGTGACAAATAACTCCCCCATGTACGGTAGAATATGTGGTGAAGTTCATTTTGACTGAGAAAACAAATAACATTTGTATGTTTTTCTTCACTGCGATATAAAATCAATGTTCGTAAATTGTTTTGTTTTTTGTAGTGTGTGGCTGAGGTTGCATGTATTATGACACTTAAAATAACCTACAACAGCCAATGACTAAATCACTGGATTTAATTTGGCTTCTTAGCTTGTTTTCTTGAAACTTTTTACAGGCTAGTTTTTAGCAGATATGCTAATGGTCTGTAGCCTATGAGGGCTTGTAGATTGATTGCACAAGTGTATTTTTACAAATTCCTCTGTGCTTTTTGTTTTTGCAGTTGTTATTTGTGTTTTGGCTGAGTAGGGGGTCTTTTGACGTCACCAAAATATACCAAATACCACTGATGTGTAAAGCTGTCTCTATGTTAGCTTGTAGACCCCCTCCACCCCATCATTCTCTCTCTACCCCATACTGTTCTCTACCCATTCCTTAGCAGTGGCCAGCGTAACCCGTAGCGATAAAGGGGGGGGAGGGGGGGCGTTTCTGTTACTCCCCCTGAACCCTGTAAATGTTAGTGTGGAGCAATGGCCTTTTAAAGTGTTCACGTTGTTAGCTAGTTTGCGCTCTATACTATACAAATCTCTGCCCAGTCACTGTTTCAATATTGAACCTTAACAGATGTGACTTTTACACACATTGGTAATGCTGCTCGGTGCAAATAGCACCAACAAAAACGATGCCAATTATTGTTTATATTTATACAACAAAATGCCTGAACATTCTGCATCCCTCTCTCTTTTTCTTTATCCCTCTCTAAAGCTGTATACATATACAATAAGCATAAATGCTATTAAATCATAAGGAAACCCAAACTGTCTTTCAGGCCCAAAGCAAGGCGATGTCCTGACAGGCGAGGAGTTCTTTGAAAGAGTAAGTTCTGCTGCATGCAGAAAAACTGTTGTCTGACTTGCTATGCAGAAAATAGAACAAAGAAGCTCTCTAATTATTACACTCTAGGCTCCTGTTGTTACACACCTTATACATCCATTACGAACCTCTTCTTTTCCTTTAAAAGCATATTCCATGCCCTGGCACTTTGCTTGGTTTGTTGTTGTTATGGAGTTGATGAGTGCAGTCTTTGAAATGCAAATAGGCTTTTGTGTTTCTCAGAGAGAATATCTGTTTTCATGTCAGATGCCTGTTCTGGTCATTTGTGTGCATGTTAATTGCTTTGGGATGTATTCGTAGGTATACGTTATACGTCATATTTCTTGTTTCCATGGTTTCATTCCTCTTTCTCGCATTCTCTCCCATTGTTTGGGGTTTGGCAGGTGATGAGAGAAACTCACACTCAGGTGAAATGGCCTTCTAAACTGAAGATAGGGGCCAAATCAAAGAAAGGTGCCAAACTCTCTCTCTCTCTCTCCCTCTCTCTCTCTCTCACACACACACACACACACACACACACACACTCACACAGATGCACACACACACACACACACACACACACAAATGTCAAAAACGTGATTGATTGATATTGATAGATAATGAGATGTATAATGGAGCCTTCCCTTTCACCTAGACCCTCATGTGAAGGTAGAAGGGAAGAGAGAACATGTTTTGAAAGCTAAAAAGAAGATCCTAGATGTTCTAGAAACTAAGGTAAGTGAGCTTATACTGTATGTATTGGCTTCTAATGTCTTTTTGACAGTACGGAGCTACATACTTGTTAAAAGTATGCTACATAATTGTATATTTTCTTTTCTTATCACATTATGTTTTATTGCATTGTAATGTATGGTACAGTTTACCGTATGTTTTCTATACACTGACTGTGTTGTTCCAGGTGAACAAAGTGACCCTAAAGATAGATGTGGCTCACACGGAACACTCTCATGTCATCGGGAAAGGGGGTGGGAACATCAAAAAGGTCATGGAGGTCACATCCTGTCACATCCATTTCCCTGACTCTAATCGCCACAATGCCACCGGTGAGAAAAGCAACCAGGTAACATGATTTAGCAGTCTCTGGGCATAGCCTAGTCAATCTTTTAGACACCCGTACACAATAATGACATTAGCATAACTGTGTACGGTAATAATAACAATTACTGTCATTTTTAATCTTTCACATGTGTATGCAGGTCTCCATTGCTGGCCCGGTTGAAGGAGTGGAGGCTGCAAGAAGACACATAAGAGTAATATCTGGCTTTTATAAAACAAATAAATAAATTGTAAATAAAGACAAAAATTTATAAAGAATAATTTGAGAACATTTTCTACATCTCTATTCCCTCTATGTCTCTTCTCTTTTGTCTACATCTTCTAGGATCTGCAGCCTCTAGCCCTGACCTTTGATCTCCAGGTCAGCTCGGCGACCCAGGCGGTTCCTGATGCAGGCTCCCCTCTCATCCAGCAGGTGGCGCATGCTCTGGGGGTCAGTGTGAGCTTCAGAGCCCTGCCAGCCCAGCCCCAGGGCCACACGGCCTTCTACGGTAGCTGCTGCACTGTGCGTGGCATGCAGGGCAACGCTGCTGCTGTCAAGGTTAGACATTACTGCACATTCACATATTCTGTGTGGGCACTTACAGTAGCATACAGAGTGACCTAAAGGAAATGCAATGGTCAAGATAGATAGATAGATAGATAGATAGATAGATAGATAGACCTCCATCCTCTCTGCCTGCAGAAGGCGGTGTGTGTCCTGTCAGAGTTGCTGCTGGGGGCTGAGGTCGCGGGCCAGGTGGCGGGCGTTACCGTGGTTACCAGTCAGCTAGACGTGACCTCCCAGCAGCACCTCTTCCTGCTGGGGCAGAATGGAGCTCACTTCATGGGTGTCATGCACCAGACGCACACCCAGATCATCCTGCCTGACCTCAGCGCCCCACAGAGCCCCCCCTCGCTGCTCATCCAGGGCAGCCCGGACGGAGTGTGTCTGGCCAGGCAGCAGCTCATGGTAGGGAGTGCTGGATGGATGGAGCTGGTGGAAAACAATTGTTTAAGTGCTACTTCAATAGCCTATATTTAAGATCCACTATGTGTTGGACTCTAGTATTGGTGTGTGGGCGTGTGTGTGTGTGCATGTATGTTTGCGTGCGTTAATTGTACATCCATATCTTCAAACAGTATGATGGGTGGTGTTGAACTGCCGTTTTCATGTGCATTCACTTCATTTGCTATTATTGTATCCTTGTATATAAAATATTATTGGCCCCATATAATACAGAAACGATGTCATACCAGGTGTGAAATATGATTTATTGACTACACCCACTGACTTTGAGATGAATATTAGCCTGTAGGCTAAAGGCTAAATCTCACACATTAACATGACCTCGAACGATGGTCCCATGTTTATTGATGTGTATTGTCCTATCCTCAATAAAATAAATATAAAGAAAATTATATAAAAAAGGAATTCTGGCTAAATTACATGTTAAACATATTTTCAATAATATTCCACCCCTTTGAGATCCAAGACACTAACCAAACAACAGACTAGTTTTATGTCAGAGGACAATTTATTAAAAACGGCTAGCTGTTCTTTAAGGAATTCAAGGGTTGTTATCAACCCTCAATCCTTCCTTAGCTATTTTGCATGTACATTGTTATACTGTATGTGTACCCTTGTCTGTCTTTCTGTGTGTGTGTGTGTGTGTGCACGTGTGTTTTCATGCACAGGACTGCCTCCCTGTATGTCTGATGTTTGACATGCGTGAGGAAGGGGAGGTGGACCTTCGTAAGCAGAATCAGATGATGCAAAGCCTGGGAGTCTTTATCAGCATCAAGCCCAAGGTCAAACAGACAGCCAAGGTCAGGCTTCAAGGTCAACGGTTTAGTTGTTATATAACACAGTGAACCTTTACCCAACCTAGGCTCAAGATACACGCTATTGCGTTTGACAGACTGAAAAGCTTGATTATAATTTAACATCCGGAGATGGTGACGTGTAATTTCGGACTCAAGATGCAGAATTAAAATCAGTTGAATAGGCGTGGGTTTTAATGGCAGCGTTGAATTTGGCTGCTTAACACATCATGATTGCGGTTTCATTCATTCCGGATGAGATGCTGTTGTGCGCTGAATGGTACCGTCATGCGTACCGTAACACAAGACTCCTGTATCAGTCTGTGGCGGTGAAAGGTCTGGAGAGGAACATCGCCAGCCTATACCAAGCCAGGAGGAGGCTCCTTGGCCTTGATGCCTGTGAGACCGCCAAGGTGATCGACGTGACCCCTGACCCCGTACCGGCCGGCGCAGGGCTCACCAACTACTGGCTGAGCATGCTACTGCAACAGCTCCGCCTTTCTGAGCAGGGTGAGTGTGTTTGTGTAGAGAGAGTGTGTATGTGTGTGTGTGAGATAGAATATATATTTCCCCATTACACTATGAAACTCAATCATTCTGACAAGCTACCATATAGCAGTATAGGAGCCATCAGTTCCACATTAAGGTAAAGCAGCTGTCCCCAGTAGAATTCCATTGAAACTCATTACCTGTCAATACCTGTAAGCGTCCTTGATGAGGATGGTAACTCATACTGTCGCCTTGCTAATGCTGCATTCACACGGAACACGGCAGACGGTAAAAAAAAATCCACCGGAATGGCAGTTTTTATGGTGATGTCGCATTTTTTTTACAAATAATTTCATAAAAATATATTCAATACAATTATTTAGTGGCAAATGTTTTATGTAGTGTTCTAGTATTGTACCTAGTATTCTAGTGTTGTTGCATCATTAATATTACCTTCTTATTGTCGATGTTTTCTCCGTGTGTGAGGGAGCTACGAACATCCGGTTGTCAATGCTGTCGTGGAGGACGGCAAGAAGTTACAGTATTTTAACTTTGGACGCCGTGCCATTTAGCCGTCCTGCTCTCGTCCGTTAACACGATATGCGGTTTTCCATCTGCCGTGATCCATGTGAACGCAACATAATACTTGTACAAATTTTAGGTTGCTTTAGGAAAAAAGTGTCTGCTGACCTAATTGCAGCAGGCCTCAAACTAAAATTGTTCTAGTTATCCTTCTTGTCACTTGTCACTATGGTTTACCTTACTGTCCAGCACTCTGTTTATCAGCACCAATACCAACAGTGGATGTGGTGAATGGATCGCATTGTCAGAACAAGCTCCGCCCCCTTGCTCCACCAGGCCTGGCCCCGCCCACTGAGGATGGGAGGGTGGGGCTGATGATGGCCACAGACAGCAGACCCTTAGAGAAGGTGTTTGATGACCCCAAGTCACGCGTGCTTGCATGTATGTTCATCGATCAGTCACTCTGTAGTGTGATTGAAACTCACCGCTGAATTCTCTCTTCGCCTTCAGATTCTTGAGAATGACGATCCGTCTGGACAATCAGAGAACGGACTCGTGGTGATGACGTCATCAGAGGTGGCCGGGGCTGTGAGCAGCAGGGCGGGACTGATTGGTCGCAGGGGAAGTCTCCAGGGTCCTGAACTCACCCGCTTTTTCAACCAGGGCAGGAGACACTCGACAGGACAGGCCCTGGTACACCGGTGAGAGTATAAACACACACACACACACACGCACGCACGCACACATACATACAAACACACACACACACACACACACACACACACACACACACACACACACACACACACCCACACACACACAGTACACTTAGACGTGCATATTTACACTCCATAACTTTTACAAAAACACAAACACACACACGCACACGCATGCACGCACACACGCACACACACACACGGACACATCTGCATGTCAAATGACCTTATTAACACTTGGCTTTTCTATGAATGCGTTACAATGCGGTCTTACGACACTCTAGGTAGGGTCAGTCATTGCTAAATTCGAACTGAGACCAGAACAAAAACACCAATCCCAAATCAATATTCAACACTATAGGCTGCTCCCTCAGAAGCCCCGCCCCACACATTGGAAATACATTGAAAAGGCTAGTTTGTTGTTGTGCACGGTCTGCACCACGTTGTGTTCCTATTTATGCAGCCAGGTCTGTGTAGAAGTACCACATTATTCTTGCAGCACACACAGAGAACGGTAAGCTAGCAACAGCAAGGAGGTATTTGATGCATTAGCATATAGCATACAAATAGCATACAATTACTTAATACAACTTATATTAGAGCAACTCAAGCGTAACAAAGAAATAGCACCCTCTTGCCTTGGAAACACTACTATCCAAGAGGAACTAAACACTGTCAAGACAGATCTGAAGAATAAACACCGTAGCAACTGTATACTGCACCAATGACCTAGGACAAATTAGAGCCAATTACAATGCAGTTTCATCATGAGTCTTTGGTTCTTCTTTATAGACACACAACCCTTACAGACAAGCTAAAAGTGAATACGTTCTTACATATTTCATTTAGCCCCGAGTATGTAGCAAGTGTAGGTGTGACATGCAAGCGTATGTGTTATTCCCGTGCGGCAGAGTGCTGATTGGAGAGACGGGGGGAAGCCGGAGCGACAGAAGGAACAGCGCGAGGAGAGAAATGTCACTGGTACACGATGTTCTCACCGGCTCATGCAAGGTCGAGGTGAGGAAAAACAGGAAGTGACACTCTCGCTCCCAATGTGACTCGGCTATAAAGTTAATCTCTTTACCTAACTGTGGTTTTGCTCTCTTTTACTCTAATGGGCCTTTTTTCACGGTGCTGCAGTACCATTATTTAGGCAACATTTATGGTAATCAGTAACTATTAGGCCTAAATTAATTTACAATTTAGCCTATTATATTTATTCTCAGGACTCTGTGGATGTGTACAAACCCTGCTTGACTGAAGTCTCCTGACTGTCCTAGTGGCGCCTTTTAGCACAGGACAGCTTCTTTATGATTGGTTCATTTGAGGACACAGTTTTTGCATTATAACTGTCTCCAACATTTGCTATGTTCAATGCATAGACATGTAGCAGTTCTTTCTCTCTATGAAAAAGGCCCATTGATTTAACTTTATTTTACTTTATGGTAAATGGTTAAACAAAAAATACTGTAAGCTTTAGGGTACTCGTAGAAGAATTTATGAATAGTAGCTCTCATTAAAGTGAATAAATAAGTGGAGAAACTTAAAAAACCGTGTAAAGTATAAGTATAAGTAAATAAAGTATAAATAATCACTTCATGTAGAACACCGGTGGTATTTTAACAATTTCCTTAAAGGATCCTTGGAATAATATGACGGCTTTAGATAGTAGACAACACTGAACACAGAAGAAACATAATATTTGCGTTGTCACGTTTGAGGGGTCACTTTGCCGAACCTTCTAAATTATAGTGTGGGAATGGATTCATATGTTTATTTGTCTGCAGTATTATTTGTCAGCGCTTGCCCTCAAAGGTTACCTTACGCAGTTATCAAGTCCACTGCCATCGTAACAGCACAAAGTGTCATATTGAGTATGTTCTTGCAGTATATGAGATTTACCCCACTGTCCCTAGAAGCCATGGCAAAAATGAATTTTTTCCTTGAATAATTTACCACCTCTATATCCTCTTTCTGGTTGTAGGATTACGACTATGAGAAGAAGAAACTTCTGGCTACCCAAGGTTAGTGCTGCTTAATCTTTTATTTATTTTTTTGCCCTAAGGGCTGTACAAAGACAAATGTATTTAACACATTTTTTCCGTGTTTATCTTGTTCTGCCACTCAAATGCTCATCTTTACAGATACGCCTCTCTTAGTGGACTTTAAGAGGGGATGGTGGCAGTCAGGCTTAGGTCTTGCACTGCAGTGAATCCGGGTACTAGTTCCAAATGTCCTGACTTTACTTATACAGTATGATATGATCACTTCTATTGTTTGCAGTGGTAAGGGAACGTGCATTATTTAATTTACCTGAAATGGAGTTACACGTTGATCCAGAGCCAGGGATTTTATAGAGAGGGGATCTATTTCAGCGCTGCACAACATCACAGGATGATGGAGATAAGTTTGAGGGTTGTACTTTTCCAAAGTTATAATTGAGTAGAACTGGCACCCACCCACACCCACAAACTGGATTCACAGTTAGGCAGATGCCAAGCACATCACACACCGATTCTGCATGCATGCAAGCACACACACGCACACGCACGCAATACAAGCTCACATACAGGCACGAGCTTCAACCTCATCTATCATCTGGAATGAGGGATATTGTGGTGATCTGCAGCCAAACGGTCCTAAATTCCCTCAGTGTTGCTTTATGGGATTATGAATTAGCAGCTTGAATGAGCCATCTGCTTCAAAGTCATTAAGATACCCATATGCCACCATATGAATGGGGACACGTGAACACGAACATGTGCCAGTGCACGTGCACGCGTGTGCGTGTGCACAAGTGACTCCCCAACAGTCATAATCCTTATGGTATCGCACTCTTTGTCGAGTTTGTCACGTTCACACATGGATGCTATTTGCGCGCCAAGAGACTCCCAGGTTCATCTGTCATTTATCAGAGCTGGTTTTATCGGTCTTAATTTTCTCAATCTTGGCTTTAGTAGACATGCTGCGTGCTAGTAATTACGTTGTACATATACAGTATGAAGCTGAAATGATTCTGTCATCATTAAACGTAGCCTAGGGAGTAGGCATAGCCTCTATAAGACAAACTCCAATGCTACAGTATGTAGTACAGTACAATGGTTTTGCATAAAGCATCCAAATTGAGCACTTATTCTTGAGTATTTGGCGGTAATTCTGCTATCACGCCTGTGATATTTATCTCCATATAGAGAAGTTCACAGAAAGCACATTGTAATTATGTAATGTAAATGACTGTACTCCTCCACTTTAACGTACAGTATGCCTGTTTTTGCTTGTTTAGCTGTTTTGTAGTTGGTTGTCTTGTTCCTAATGGTCCTGGATGTTTATAGCTGTAATATAGTTTACATAGGATAAAGAAATGGACTAATACATTTGCTGAGTTGGTGGCAGTCAGGCTTAGGTCTTGCACTGCAGTGAATCCGGGTACTAGTTCCACTAGTTGTAAATCGTAACATTTACACAACCTACATAGATAATTGTATATAAACCTGTGCTCAAACGTAGCTTTCGGCTCCAATTTGCGGTGAAAGTGTTGTGACCCTACTAAGACAGGTTGTCATAACAACCGCATTCACTGATGGTAATGTGCATGTATTCATGCTTGCTTTGCTTTCTTGCTGACAGTAGCCACATGTGCCTTTTGTTCTCAAAACAGTATGCTTCATCAAACCTCGACAGTGTTCCAATGTCTAAAAAACACAATCGTTCTGATTATTACTGAATTTAAATACCGCTAAAACAAATCTATGTGAGAATGAATATTCATGCGTATACACATATAATGCTGCCAGTTTATTTTTTCAGTTTGTTTATCGTTTCAGCCATGCAGAGAGACCCTGTGATGACGGAGGTTCGGACCCCTACAGACACATGGAGTGGCATGGGATTTTCTAAGTCCATGCCTGCTGAGGCAGTCAAGGAAATGAGGAACATTAGTCGACGCAGCTATAAACCATACCTAAGCAACAGTACTGGTCAACAACAGGTATAAATGACCAGCAAAACACTGTATATACAGTGGTGCCAACACATGGATACTGAAGAGAATCCTCACAGTACCATAGGAACTAACATTTATAGTTTTCTAGGAAACTATTATTTTGTTACTTCCACGCAAACAGAATCCCTCTTATTCAAAGCAATTATGATTTCTGCTAATTTGAACACTTGCCAAGTCCTCAAACCACCTCCTCCTCAATGCACGTCAAGCATTCCAATAGTTGCTGATCGCATTGAATGCTTGGGGTAATCTCCTTGACTTTTAAACTCTACTAAAGTATTCTAAACAGCTTTCTAAATAGTCCAGACAGTCGCTGAAAGGCCAAGAGGTGGACCTCTTGTGTGAGTGTGAATGTGTGTGTGTGAGAGAGAGATAGAGAGGATGAGAGAGAGAGATAGAGAGGGTGAGAGCGGTAGATAGAAAGAAAGAAAGAGCGATGGAGAGGGAGAGGGAGAGGGAGAGAAAGAGAGAGAGATAAAGAGAAAGAGAGAGAGGGAAATAGAGAGAGGGAAAGAGAGAGAGAGGAGGAAAGAGAGAAAGAGAGGGAGAGAGAGAGGTAAAGAGAGAAATAGAGCGAGATAAAGAGAAAAATAGGGAAAGAGAGAAAGAGAGAGAGAGAGAGAGAGAGAGAAACTTGACATCTTTAAGGCATTGCTATCATTTGTATTTCTGCTCGCCTCTCTCCAGTCATGGACTAGTCAGGCCGGGAAAGAAAGAATGTGCAACGGCAGTGACTCTGACAACTGGAGGGACAGACATAGCTCCACATCTTCATCCTCACCCGTTGCAGCCTCGTCCTCCTCATCCTCGCCCTCCTCGCCCCCCTCCAACCTCTCGT
>JAODTR010009272.1:0-28285 GCA_025399935.1 Amblyopsis rosae | reverse complement strand
CCAAATACAATAAAAAAAATTATCCATTTGTGTGGAGAACTTTAGCAGAAAAACTACAAACCTGGCTCAGATTAACCTGATTTAAAATTAGGCTATTAAACAGGCTATTAAAAAAGGTAAAATGAGACAAAACGTAAGCTTCTACCATTATAGGCTATAACTGAAAGGCTAACTGGATGCGCCTAGCTGCTGTATTTTTCTTTCCATTCTTAGCCTTTGAAAACAGCTGAGAAAACTTTTGAAAACAGAGGGGACTTAGCCTATTGGCTATCCTACACACTGTAAGTGATCTAATGATAACTTTCATATTGCCTATATTAATCTGCAGCTCTATTTCATGTCAATAGGATACATAATTAGCCTACTGACTATTGCAGTTTGCATTACTGCAGTTTGTGTTATCGGTATTTTAGGCTACTGAATGTATGTTATTGAGGAGGCTGCTTACTTGCGGTTTCATTATCTCTTTTAGGCCTACAGTACTACCAGAGATCGCTGTTGGGCAGCTGGCATGTCGCTTGGAGTTGAATACACTATAGATTAACATTAAGCAGGCTATTGTCTCACTGCAAAACATTGCTGTGCAGATTAGGGCGCACGCACAATGTCTGCACCCTTGCAGAGCCAGATGTTTAAATAATATAACCTAATGTAGCGTATGTGTGCTGTACAGTATGTTACTATTTGGCTATGCTGTGTGCAACGGCTGAGGTTTGGTAGTTGCAGTTTAAACAAGCCTCTGTACAAATTTGACACCTCATAATAAGCTGAATTTTTCAAGTAAGCCTAGTTTGTGCACACGCAAAATAAAAACGTGTGCTCAAGCGTTTGTCCTGCAATGCATGGGTCATGGTCATGGCGAAAATAAACTAAAGCTCGCAAGCTTTCGTTTTTTTTGCCATAAGAATCAGTCTAGAAAGCTTAGGAATCATTTTGAATGTGTCTGAGTAGCAAGTGAACTTTCCAATCAGCATAGTGTTGATAGCTATACGGGCGTGGTTTAGGTTTGCCAACAGCGAAAGAGACCAGATGGTTTATCCAATCAACTGCAAAATATTTTTTTGAAAGTACCTGCCCTTTACAAAAAGTTTACATTTACAGCTTCCGAGATGTATATGTGACAACAATTCACCTGGCATGTCAGGCTAGGGGCGTGGTGCCGCGATGTTTAAAATTGAATTAATCTTACAGTTGTACACATTTTTATTATAGCCTACACCCCTCCCCATCTGAATAGGCTACTCAAAATATAGAATTAGAGGCATCGGCTGTGGAAAAAATCACTAGAAGCTGGCAGGTGAATCAATCTTATGCTTCCTTCTGCTCTTATTCAACTCACATTCCCAAGACCACTGAATGGTTGTTCAGATCAGACTATGTGTATGTAATATTTTTTTCCTTTGCATAGGCTGCATGAATGCGGAATGTCCCCTCTTTCATTTAAATTTATAATAACATTACATATTTTAATGATATATTGACCACCGAACTGGAAATATCCCAAGTTTTCATATTTAAAATCATCTTAAACAGCCTCCCCTGGAAAATAATTCACCAGCCGCCACTGATCAACGACTATTTGCATGCCATAATACAAGCACTGTCTTTAGGTAGCTAGACTGTTTAATTAAAGACATTTTCCTACTTTTTACTCAGTCAAAATATAGATGATTAATTCAGTAATATAGGTGACAATGCAGTACACTTGAAATGAATGTCTATCTATGTATTACTAATGTACTTTAGGTGAATGTTAGGGAAATACAGTAATGTCTGCAGATATATAAACCTTAAGATAAACAAATGGCTACACTCTTTTATAGTTAGGTAGTACGTAGCCATTTGACTGGATGGAGCCTGAATGTATGTGTATGTACTGTAACAAAGTAAATATGTATAAGAAATGCATTTCAGAGGAGTTTAGTTTTCTTTTCCCAGGCTCTCATTGGTCTCATTGGTCATGGCAATTTTTCCAATGCACATTTATCAACACAGAGCATATTCCCTCATGGAAACTAGTCAACATTGCTTCTCCCTTTGCGTGCACTGAAGCTTCTCTGTGGCTAATTGGTAAGGCCACAACTGGCTTTAATACCCACAAAATGCATAGTAAGGCAGTATTCACTGCCTTTTTTACATTATGTCTCTGCATGCAGTTCTGCATGGCTTTGATTTAGGTCTTCAAAAAACATTCTGTTCTTCTCTTCACACATTGTCAATTCTGGCTCCTTGTGAAGAAAGAGTATTCAACCTACAGTACCTGTTTGTGTCCCAATCCTGTCTTTTGCCTTACTTGCTAAGGAAACCAAGGACAATTGACGTATTGAGTTGAGTTGCAGTTTTGTAATGGCAACATGTTTGTACATTTTGAGTCTGAGTTTCTTACAGCAACTCTAGTATTGAGTCTTCTTATACAAATCACCAGTTTTCCTACTTCCAGTTCTTCCTCCAAGATGATCTGATCTATATCATGGTTAGGTATGTTTAAAGCATGAGGTATAGATATATAGTACACAACAAACTATAATACATATTTATATGATCTGTTGATTAAAGGCATGTAACATAGACATACTATAGCATTATAATTCAACTAAATTCAACATATACTGTAATCAACATCAATTTGACCCAGTTGCACTGGGGTGATCTTATCTAAAACAGACTACAGTGTGTGTATATGTGTGTGTCTGTGTGTTAGTGCGTGTGCGTGCCCTGCAAGTTGTGTGAGTTTATCCAATGTTGGACTTAAACAAGGCCAGAGACCCATATATCAGCCTTCTTCCATTCTGCCATTATAGTTGCACTACTATGCCATGGCATTCCTCCCTCAAGCCATACAACAATGTTAATAATTGCAAAAGATAATAATTAAATGAGTCTACAGCTTTGGAGTCACCTGGACTTGTTCCGTGGTTAATACATGGGGTCTGATTTGAGTCTGCCAGAGTCATAAAAACAGTCATAACAAAGCAGGGAATGATCACTGATGGGCTATATGCAGCAGCAATCTTCTCCCTTAAAGAAGGCTGGGAGGTATAACAAATGTGACGGACTGTGCTGCTGGCTTGACCTCATGACTGGCAACCAATGTTGTGTTTCCCAAACATTAGGCCGCAGCGGGAGGTCAAAGTCTGTTTCGTTTTTTTTTTACAAGGATGCTTGTTGCTCTTATGTATTGGCAATCAGCAGGGTGGACAGCATCTACCAATATTGAAATTGAAATCATATTATGCCAGGGTGGCAGTTGCTACAGAGCAACAAAAGACAAAAAATAACACAATGAACCCACAGCTTTTCTCGCTTTTCCTAATCAACATGTAATAATGTTTGTGTTGGTGGTCGATCATAGTTTTTGAATCGTAGATGCTTTATGCCTGTTTGCTTTTTGGTGTACACCCAAATGTTATTAAGGGAGGTACTGTACTAGGTTAAGCTACAGTTTGTTTTAGAAATGTGCACACTTACTGTGTATTTAAAGCTGTCCTGTTTGAACATATCTTTGAAAAGGTTTCTTCGGCAGAGGCTATGGCACAGCTTCAAAAAAATGTTATGGACAATAAAATGGAAAAACCTATAGTTTAGTTGAGATAAGTCAATGGTCTATTAGAGAAGACACACAGAGTTCTGTCCAAATGCTGCATTAACATCTGCGAAGGGTGGAGTAGATCCCCCTTACATCTCGAATCTCAGTGTCACTAGTCAATAACAATATATATTTAATGTGCATTATAATAAAGACATCAGACACGCATGCACACACACACACACACACACACACACATACAATCTGCATTTATGGTTAAACTACAATTCTGTAAAGGAGTCCATCTTAAAGTGTGCATAACCATGCCAATAATCCTGCCAACCACATCCACCCACACTAATGAAATGTCACAAACTCTATCAACATACTAAATATGAAAGTTGCTCAAATGTTAACTATGCCAACATAACAAAAATGTAATCCTCTTGGTCCTTAAAGTTTTAGCATGTGCAAACAAGTAAAATATATGACAGGGACACACTCCATTAACAGATTGTGGCATACTGCAATTATCATTGAGATACTTTATTTATAATATGAACTCAACATTGTTATGTCTTGTAAATTATTGCGGACACAAACTTGTAATATAGTACAACATTTGCTTATTTGGCCCACATGAGTCATGTGTCATCATCCTAAAAATAAATTGTTGTTCTGCAACACACTGTTGTCTAAACCATTTGAGCCACATTGTTCACTGCCCTTTATAGGGCAAGGAACCATATTTGGTCACATCCCCGAAAATTCTGTGAGGTAGTATAAACACATGGATTTCTCCCAGCCATTCACAGAAAATCAGGCTAGATTACACAGTTAGTTACTGTACACCAGGGCATCTGACCAATCAGGAGTTGCCCGGAAACTCACACATTGTACAGTTGAATAGTTGTGCTGCATGATGAGATAGCCGTTGTTTGAATAAGATTTCAATAAATTAATGAAATGTGTTTAAATTAATTCAGAAAATTAAGCCACCATATTTGATTTTTTTTAAAGTTCTTTGTGCTTAATATGTTTTCTTTTTATAACAAATAATCCATTATAATTTAGGTAAATTATGTAATAGTGCAGCTGCTTCATAAAGTACAATGAAGCTGTTACCTAAGAGACTGGACTGGACTTTGACACATGAAAGAAAGAAAACATGAAATACATAAAAAAAATACTAGTTTAGGTGGACAAAAGTTTAAAATGTTCTAAAATAATAAGTACAAATATATCATCAATAAATATTCTTAAATTCTTAATATGTGTTTTTCTAAGATTATATATATATATATATATATATATATATATATACACACACACACACACTTATGGAAAAAAACTTACCATAGGGTAAGGAACCATATATGGTTACTTCATTGACCTTGATTTGCTACATAACAATGTCACATTTTGTAAAATGTGACAACAGTAATAATGTAATAATATCCTCCAATAGCTGTAGGGTTGACAGTATTTCAATGAGTGCCCTATAAAGTGTTAGGAGTTAGGAGTTTTCATCTATGATATTATATATAATTTCTAAAGTTATACTGTATGCTGATAAATATACTCACTTTTGTTGACACATTATTCAGTTAAATATGTCATACATAATCTCATTCTACATTTGATGTCTCTGATAAGAAGCATTGCATAATGCTTGTGTTATTTATTTATTCTATTTTACTGGTAAAACCGTTGTATATAACTAAGAATCAACGTGAAACTATACATTTTAATGTACTGTATGTGGCAAGAGAAACGTGCAAATGAGCTCCATTGCATTGACATGTATCCTTAAATTCCACGTAAAGCAAATACAGAGATTTGTTTTGGTTAAATATGATAGCCATTCCTGTAAAACATGTAAGTGTGCAGTGCACCCCTAGCGTTAGAGAACAGAGAATACTGTTTATTTCATCACGATTTTGAAAATGAATTTGCTATACTAACTAAAATGTGGCTGGGTGGTTAATATCCACTTTTTCTGTGGTGTGACAAACTCAAAGCACACATGTATGTCTGTTTTACGCTGTCTTTAAGTTAAAGTAATAATGATAACACTCTTACAACATCATGTTTTCCAGATGCAAAGCCCTGTTGGAAGACTTGTGGCGTCCACATATGGCCAAACAGTGGGACACCAATCAGACCTTTTTAGGGCTGCCCAAAAAACACATATGCTCGTGTACACATACCCATGTGCAAACAGGCGCACACACAACCAACACACTCATCACCTAGGCAGCACAGTGCCTAGAACATGAGGTCACGTGTTTGATGGTAGCTGTGCTAACCCCATCCCCTCCCTCTATGTGAGCGGATGACGGGCTTACTGGTGATTGATAACATGAGGTCCTTCCAACTGGACCCGAGTGTATGCTAATGGTTGGGGGTAGGATGGGGGTTACTATCATTCACCTTCCACAGCTGTACTTGTTAACCAATTGGGCACCTGCATGATTAGACCCAGCTGGGGAAGTAAAAGACAATGTATGTATGTGGGAGGCGATATAGAGCTGGTTTATGGATAGGTGTTGTAGGGGAAAGGTACTGTAGAGGTGAAGAGAAGCACAGTGCACATGTAGGCCCGTATCTTTAGCTCGCTCCAATGGAGCTTAGCTTTGTTAGCACGAGTGACACAGTGAAGAGGGAATTTGACATGCTGCTTGCTGTTTCCATTGAGCATCTATGACCTTACCTACAGTGTATGTCTGTTTGCAATTTTTTATTCTGACCTTACCCTTAACTCGCCACATTATCTGTTTAACAAAAAATGATTTTGCATCATAGCTAATCCCATTTATTCGGTCCTTGTGGCACAATTATGTGAGGTCATACACACACTAAGGGTGAGGACCCCTAACATGAAACACATGTTCCAACCTTTTGGGTGTAATACGTATTTGTTGGAGTTAATAAATGTGACAAATGATTGCTGTGAGCACATATGCTTAAGACGTCCTGCCTGAAAACCATCAGATCGTCTGTAGTCGCACGTGATTCGTTCAAACCCTTTATGAGTGTCAGTGTTACTCAGAGTGAACTTTATTTGAAATGAGTAAATGGCATTTCTCATTCAATGCCTGGATGAATTTGAAATAGAAAACATCTGAACTCAGACTTAGGAAGCTAATTGTTTCTGCCATCCATAGTTTCTCCTTCCCAGCACCCTATTGCTTCAGTCCCTTCTGAGGCCAAAGCATTCCTTGTGACCTCTTAGGGGAAGAAACTTTGTTTCTTTGCCATGTTAATAAACATAATAGGCTTACTGTGCCTTAGAGTTCATAACCATAACATAGTGATGTGTTTTTATTTACACTTTTTGCCAGACTTGGCAGAAGAATTGCGCTCACCTCTTGGTGGCCTTTTGAACTGTCTTGGTTTGATTGCGCTTCATCTCTTCAGCTCTCAGAACCACTGTCATTGGCCACACTTTAAAAGATGTGTCAGTGCAATAACGTCTCTGTAGCATCCATGGTTTATTCAAATGAACTTTAAGTGGAATACTACACCTTTTTTTCCCAGTCCACTACTCCTATTTTCTCTCTACCCGCAACATTCCATCCAAAGGTTGATGAATTGTCTGGTGCAATGTCACATGAATGAAGAATTCAACAAAAACATCCTTTCACCAAGTTGGAAATACATAGTTTTAAGTTAAATATTTTTATTTTTATGACAGAAATTTTGTTTGATTTGGTCACTGAGTTGAACTGCACTATAGCCTGGAACACAGACAGTACATATGGCTGGGAGAAGTCCCTGAAACCGTGTCGAAAAGTCTCTCTCTTTTGAATGTCAATGCAGCAGCCCGCAGACTGTGTATTTAATGACATAACTGGTATTCTGCCCTCGTTCTATGCTGGCTTTTGGAGAAAATTGCTCATGTTCAGAACCAAGTATGCCGACAATATTCCTACACAGTCAGGAAAATGACAAATTACATGACAGAATGTTTAAGTAGGCAATTAATAAAATGAATAAATGAACATGTTTCAGCTTGTGAACAGTGCACTGAATTCAGCACTGAGGTCACTAGTGAGGGCTTTTCATTTTGACTGGTGCTATTACCACATAAGAATTGCGACAGGAGATAGAATCGGTACGTTCTCTATTTATATCATTATGCATCAAATGATCCGATAAACATGCAGGCAGCTACCTCCAAGCAATGGTCCGGTTCCAGGCCCAACAGAACAGCAGAACCCAACAGCACAGCAGAACCCATCTTCTCCTCTGCCAATGAAGACCCTCCTCTTCATTGGCACCTCATCTAGTGTATTCTCCACGACATAGCGCTCACTCTAACTGAAGCTATCTATGACCAAGCACTTATGTAGGCTTTTAGTAAGTATTTTAGAGGATGAAATTATATTGGTAATCTGTGTTAGCCATGATTATATGACGCTGTCTTTATTTTGAATGTTGTCTGCTTATTATTGCTGGTAAAAAATGTAAAATTGTCTTCTAAATGTTGTAATTTTAAACATGCTTGCATGACAATATGTTCATGCAGACATTACATCTACAGTAATAACTAAGTCACTACTGAAATGTGGCCACTCTGGGACATCGCGTATACTGTAAACCATCTTGGGCCTATGTGCATTAGCAACACCACCAGATTTGAAATGATACGCAACCCTAATGGCCTTCCCGAGCATTTCTGAACAAAACACCTGGGCGTACACTAGAACCACGCAGATGATACAATCGCTCATGATCCAGTCAAGCCAGGACGTGCAAGGGTTAAACCTTTTAAAGCACAAGGTGTTGCTCCACACCAAGCGATATAGGGGTGTGATGAAAGCTCTAGAGGTGCGGACATAGTGGCAAGACTCCAGCCTCTTTTTTGTTTTTTCTTGTATCAATCTGAACGGGACATAAACACAGCTGCTGCCATGGGGCTCATACACGCCCATGAACACTAGCTAACTGTGAGAAATGACCTTTGACCCAGTCAGGAGTCGACTCTCTGTGAGAAATTCACTGCTAAGGTCGGCTGTGAGATAATGGATTCTCATGGTTGGGTATAGAGTATCAATCCGAGGGGACCGGCTTTGTCTGTTAGGCAACGGGTCATGTCGGTTGTACCTCTTTCTCAACTGTGCACATGTAGACACACACACTCATGCACGCATGCGCACGTGCACACACACACACACACACATACTGTAAATGATGACTGTAGGCACTCACACGCACAGACAGTTCTTGTAGTGAAATATTCATATTCTCTCAGCCCCCACAGCATGCCACCTAAATCAGACCAAGAGCCATCTGGAACAAGAACATGGCATGCTGCTGGGTGAAGTGAGCAAGGCACCCATTTATTGTATTTTACTTGTACAATGTATGCATGAGTGTGAATCAACGCCACTCATAGGGATTAGCTATCTCACGAGCATAACACACGATTAACTAGCCAAAGCTATAACAACCCCAACTGGAAATGCAGCACGAAATGTGTTGATTTGTTGTACAGTACTTTCCCTGTGAATTGGTCAGCTAAAGTTGCAAAGAGAAACAAGAGGCTACAAATAGAAAAACGTGTCCTAGACGTATTGAAAGTACATGCAAAGAGGAGTTGAAAGGGTCAGGGCTGGTGACTTTGTATCCCCCTTGAGACTAAATTACCAAACACCATGTGAATTCAGAGACGCATTCGGTCAGCTCACAGCATGGGCCACCCCACAACATGGGCCAGCACATCTTAGTATCGTTCGACATCCAACACAAATCCCCAGCACAATTTTATTACTGTAACGAGTACAAACCTACTGGGGAATGAGACAAGCAGGGCCACCAACCGACTGCCCCTGAAGAGTTTTCAGGCTACTATAATGACACTGTTGTGTGATATTTCTGGTAAAAAAGAAATGTATACATTTACTTGTCAAAGGCTAAATAATATTTTAAGTCTACATTCTCAGAAAAATTGATTTGTTTGGCCGTAACTTCAAATAAATGTCTCTGCGTTTGACGTAAATAAATGCACAGTAGGTTTAACCCAACAAGTTCCCCAATTCCCACCATCTGTATGTGGAATAAACTTAATTTGATTTTTTCATATTTTGATAAATAACATTCTGTGAATAATATATCATATAGTGGTCCATAATCTTAGATTACTGCAGAAAAGCAACAAGTCAAATGTTCTTGAAAATAGTTTTGAATGCCTCTCACACACAGTCAGTAAGGGTAAGGAAGTAAGAGCTTTCCTAAGTACTGTATTAGCTCTCCTCCACCCTTTGCTATGTTCTTCTTCATTCACTGCTACATATTCAATATTCCATCACAAGAAAAGTCAGAGAAATATGTGCATTGTGGATGTGTTAATAGGAAACAAAATGACTAGATGCATTACAGTAGCTTGAGTTTTAAATGTTTTACTTTCAATTCACATCTAGGCATACACTGTTGTTGGTTTTGAAAGGAAGTTTTGATATTGAGTTAAGATATGGAGGCCCTTGTGATTAAAAGTCAATTGAATATTATAATGTTTTATCTTATAATAATTGTGGCAAATATAAATACTTATTATTTGACATATATTATGTACTTTACAGGTATTTGGCCATACTCATTTAGTGTATGAGTGGCAGGGTTATTCTTATTTGAGCAACCCATGAGAGACCCCTCTCTTCATGGACCAATCATCCACCTGTCTCCTATTTACTGGCCTGTTGAGAACCATATTAGGCTGTGGTCTAGCCCAACAGAGAGGAAAGTGAAGCAGACCCATTTAAATCCCAGTATACCAGAGTATTTGGAGAAGAACTCTGTCATGATGTATGCATATACAGTACACACTCCAGTCCACAAAATGCAAGTGATAATCATTGCATTAATTAAGAGCTGTGATGTGACTGTGGTATGGGCTGCAATTTAAATCCCTCCAAAGAGTTTCCACACAAAAGAGGATCATTGTATTTTTTTTTATTTAAAATGTATTCAAGGATAGCCCCTTGAGATGCAGCATTTCATTTTCGAAAGAAAGTCCAAATGGGTGACAGGAAGGGAAGGCCTACAATAAAACTGATTTAAAGTGAAATTCACAGGGGCTCCTTTGGTTTGACCTCAGGCTGACCCAAGGCCTCCCGCAATATGAGTGGTGCTAATTCAGAGATAAGATTACCCATGGTTAGGATGATACCCATCTCAATGCACAATGGACTGTGGTGAAATACAATATAGATAATTTTATTTTAACAGGTGACAGAAAATAAGGGCAACAAGGGCTCAAATTACTTAGCCTTACTCGAGATGAGATTAGGCCTCCATCTCAACATCAATCATGGTTGTAAATTACTTTGGTTTGACATTATGGGGTTTTGTGTAATTGGGAGTAAATTATGTTTGGTTGGCTAAAAGTTAAGGAAGAGAGCATGTGTTCTTGATAGCAGGCATCGTGTGGTTTGTGGTGAACCAAGGAAAGAGATTATCTGTTTGTACCAGCCCTGCATTTCTCAACATATACTTCAGGTTTTGGGTTACCAGACAAGGTGAGAAGGGCTGTTGTAATTGAATCCTCTTAGACACATGCACTTATTCAAAGCAATCCACACCACGGACACTCAAAGTTTTTTTTTTAACCCTTGATTGAGTTGGCAAAGAACCTACTTTGCTTGTAGGGCCATTCAGAGAATATTGTTGAAAAGGCTGAAAACCATAATTAAATTACACTACTGAGTTTACATGCTTGATATCGTAAACTACATTCATCATTTTCTTTTCCACCTCATTTCTGTCTCATGTCTGATCGGATACATGACATTTATTTAGAGATAATGAAAACAACTGCTATGGCAGCATAATGCATTTCATAACTTTACAGTATTACATCATATCATTCATATACTTTTGATATAGTTTTTTACCTTCAAGCTGCTCTTTCCATTTCAGTCTAGTGCATTTTTTTAGATGCCATTTACCTGACTGGATATCTAACTGGAAGTGACTGGATAGGTCAGTCGATTGGCTACAATCCAAATATTATATCACAGTAGGTGGCAAATACTGTAGACCTGGCCAGATGAATGTTATTTTCAGAGGTGGCCATTCCCATACAGCACTTGGACTTCTTGGTCTAACCGATTTTCCCTTTCTAACCGATAAAAATGAAATATACCCCCTCCTACCACGGTCTGTGATGAACTCCTGTTGCAAAAGACTATATTCCCACTGGAAATTATTGGTGTTTTCCAATTTTGAGATTGCTAAATTTTGAAGGAATACTGAAGTAGACTACCTTGCTTTCCTTTCAAGCTGTGACGCGTGTAATCTGCACCAACAGCTGACTTTTTACTTCTCAGTTAGCAAACAGCATACAGTATAACTGCAAACAAAGACCAACATATCTTAAATCAAAAACTCAACATATTTGCACTGAATATAACCGGATCATGACATAACCCAAAACTAAACAGAAAGAAAAATACAATTCTTTGATCCTATTCACTTTTTAAATTTAGACTCAGAAGTGCTGCAAAATGTGAGCAGTGACGAAATGACTGGCAATGTCTATGGCTCAACATTGTTTTATGCAATATTTTCTTTCAAGGGGGATCTTTGGATAAACTGCATGTAAGATTTCAAAATAAGTCCCCAATGCAACTGAAAAAATTAATTATAAGGAACCTTACTAATGTATTCTAGTCAATAATGGCTGTCTCTAGCATCAATTACCCCAAAAGCAATCAAAAGGTGTTGTCAATTAATGCATGTAGAGACATGAAACCATAATCCATATGGTTTCTCTACAAAGCATGTGTCAAACTTGCTTCTTCAACATGAACTTGGGTTTGGTGGATATTGGCGAAGATGGCAATTCATTCTGCCAGATGCAAACACAGCACAGTTCTTACCACTGGAATCTACCATCAATAACCCCCCACGAGGTTCAAGACCTCGAAACTGCCTTGTCTCTTTCCTCACAAGTTTTCATCTCTGTGGTTCCTCCACATCCAGTGCTTAGAAGAGGAAACCTGATTGCGTTGTCTTTTTTTCATCTATTGAAAATGCTAAGGGGTCTGCCAGGTCTGGTGGTATGTTAGCCTCAAACTGACTTTCAGAATTAATAGCACATTCAGTTCCTTTTAACAAAGTGAGGTTAAGTGCAAAGTGCAGAACAAATCTGCATGTGATGTGAACCTTGAAGAACAACAGCATATCTTGCTTTGTTATAATCCTCAGGGATGTCTTGTAGGATGTTGCTCAATGCCAGCTCATGTCAACTGCTTTCCAGCCTGGCAAACAAAATATGGGTAGCACTGTTATGTGTAAAACTGAAAGAAACAAACCATCCACCGACAGGCTGGTTTATTTCCAAGTAATCAATGTAAATGTGATATGTTCTCAGATCTGGTTATTCGGGCTCATATTCACTTAGAAATAACATCATTCTTCTGTCATCTCCTATCAAAAGACCTGTGCTTCCACAGTGATCAAACCAACCTATTGGCATGAGCTGCTGTGGTATTAACGTAGACTTTAGTAACTACATGCAGCCTACCAAAATGGAGAAATTGAGGTGCATCATCTCAAACTTGCGGAGTGCAGATCTCTGTCACACCAGACAAACTTGAGCTTTGAGCATTCCAGACTGAGACACATCTGTAGAAATACGATTAAATTCACATTTCTTGTATTCAATTGTTTAAATTATCTGCCTAGAGAGCTATAATTTAAAGCAATATATTTAACTGGTATACAATGTCCTCTGTGTGATTAGATCAATTCATTGAGCTGTACTATAGATGTTCATTTAGTATAACAAACTCAAACAGTTCATCCAAACAAAACTAATATCAACCTGAGTGTGAACTGTATGGGGCAATATTGACACAATGGTAGCATGTGTGTTCCAAGGAAGTGTAATGTAAAAAAAAAAAAAGGAATGGATATTTAAAAACATGTGTACAACATGTTATAAAAAAATGGTATCATGGCACAAAACAAATATAATAAATACAGCCTGCATATTTTACCGTTATGATGCTATGCTTTGGCGTACATCTGCAAATGGACAGTAAGACTAAGTCCTCTCAACATAAAAAAGGAAACTGGTATAAATGCCAAGGTAGTAGTCAAAGTACATACATTTGAGCTCTTTAAATAATTAAAGTGTATTATTTGGTTCTAAATACAAAGACGCTTTCATTTTGCACTGTGCTCAGGGTGAAAAGAGCTTGAGAACCGCTCAGAAACCATGACAAAGCAACTGCGTGATGTCTACCAGTGTAGATAAAACATTTGCTCCCTGGCCCTCATTCCTCCAAAACCCACTTGACTTGCATCCAGTAGATGGTGGGATACTGGTCCCCACAGACCTTTGATGAAAATTGATCTTGGCACAACTTTAGGAGACTCACTTTGGGATCACAACACTGGAGGCGCGTCATTTTCACACATACATACAAATACTGTCTGAACGAACGAACCAACACATGCACACACTCTTCTGTTCACATGAACATGGTAATTTGGCTGGGAAAGTGCCTCATGCCTCAGATCACTTGAGAAACTATGTTGAAACACATTTCAAACAAGTATTTATTTGATTCAGCTTCAATACAGCAGACTGTATTTTTGTAGAATTTCAATATGGCTAATATGAAAATATTGTGTTTCTTACCGGGCTAAAAATCTCAAAGTGAGAGGAAAGGAGATTATAATATGCACGCTACAGTAACCAATGTAATAGCACTGGAAAGACTGGGGCTAATGTGGATTTGCTGTGACCTTTCACCCACTACGCTCAAATCAGTTATCTATATGGAAATGTAATAAATCATCTCAGCACCTCAGCAACACAGAGGTTCTAGTGATTCAAACGAATAAATTCAAACAGCATTTACTCAGTTCTTGTTGTTTTTTCTTAGAAGCTCAGCCTCTGAGAAGCTTTATTCTTAGAAGTGTTGAAGCAATACGTTTTAGGAAAGAATTTGATTTCTGTGGGAGTTCCTCTTTTTAGCCAGGAGCAGAATGGTTTCACAGTTTTAGTCTGGGCCCATTTGTGGTTTCAAAGTCGATAACTTACTGTATGTTTAGGTTTTTTCTCCAGCGCCCATCAGATACCACCTCACTGTTTCATTTAATTCACTATAACTTAACTGTCAATCTATACAGATGACTTAGGTGAGTATTAATATGCCTATCCATTACATAGTGGCCACCAGATGATTATAAGGTATGAGCGGCCTCACTACATATTATTCATTGGCTGGTGACTTCCCCCATTGCAAGATAAGAAAATGTAGTATTTCCGCTGAATTTGCAAATAAATGTCTAACGTCTATGGTGAAAGCAGGATTGTCCATTCCTATACCAAAGCTTCTTTGAATCAATTATTCTGCAGCTGGGAGAGAAGGCGACAATATCCGATAATACGCCCTGAAGTTCAAAGCTGAAGCATACACAAATACAGACACACACGCACACAGTTACATACTCAGTTCTCCTCTTTCCCCCACAAACTGTGGTCTTCTCCAGCTGTGCTGCTGTCTGAGGGCTGGGTGCGCTACGAGTGCATCCAGCCAATGTTAAAGACAAAACAGCACTCCCTGCTTCTTAGCCCCACTTGGGGGAACGGGATGACTTTGCTGCATGGGTTATCAATACGCCCAGCTCCTCGGCAATAGACACAGATGCTCAGAATGAGCTATCCTTGTGTGTGTGTGTGTGTGTGTGCATGTGTCTGTGGACGAAGGCAACTGGTTATCCAATAAATCATGACTCAAACAGACCATTGAAATGGTATCCTATGTCCAGTGTTATCTCACAATAGGCTAGTATAGATTACTGAGCTACAACTGCCTTTCCTGTAGGTTTGACAATCTTGGCACACATCAATTATAAAATATTAAATGTACAGTTTCCAAATATCTTACTGTATCTTAGTTAGGCAATGCCTAAGCAACCAATCAAAGTGCCTTTCACAGTAAATGGCATCCAGCAAGTCCTATCAGCCACACATGCGTTTAAAGACACCTGTGTTCTACATTATGACTATACATGTACTGCACGATTACTGCATGACTCTGTTTTGAAAATAGATGTGAATGCTTTGTTCTTATTAAATGTGTGGATACACTGACTATGCTGCATTGAAAGATGGAGTCACAATGAGTTCCATGTGTGCCCGACGTCATAACGGCATGCAACATGCCAAGTCCAGCCACCTCTTTGAAGTTGGATCTTCACAATTGATTGCAGAAAGTAGAGTGTTTCAGTGGGAAAAGGCAGAAAACTTTGTTATGTATGTTTCACCTTTAGACTGAAACTTGCTGGTTAGGATATATATGTTGTCCTCCGACTTCACACAAACTTTAATGAAGTTTACAGATGCTTATGAACCTGAACAGCGAACCAATTATTTTCTAAATATTATTCTCTGGATGAGACAGAGTTAAGTCATTAATGTTTCTTAAATTGCACATCCGTATGAAAACTTGGCTAATGGAGCATCCAAACAGAATGTGCCATCGGCAAAGTTAACATTCATTCACAATTATATTTTTAATGATGTTGGCTTGATGAAAGACCACAAAATAATGTATTTCTAATTATGCTGACTTGCTAACTTTGCTCTAGTTACAGCTGCTCGTCTGCTGCTTTCTTAACACCAACGATCTGAGATTTCGACTTGCATTGGCTGCCTATTGTAAAAACAGTTGGTACATTGATGTGCTTGGGCCCACCAATGCTGCTTCTAATATTATTGTGGCTGCCACGAATAGAGTTTTAATGGCAATTTAACATTTAACTGAAATTGAAAAAACAAGCCAACTCATTCTGTATTTGTACTTCACTGATACCATGGTTACCAAAGGTCTTTCAACCCAGCATAAAATTTGTCATCTAATTTTCTTTTCTTGTTGACACTGCAATTTAACAATCTATTCATTGCGAGCCAAACACATAGGGGTCTTCTCAGTCTTGGATGCTGCAGCTCTCATATGTGTGACCGTTTTCTTTCAGCCATCCTGTGATGCCTTTATTCCTATTAGTCACATCAATGTGCCTTTTCACACTACATTAATATTATTTATCTTGCATTAGAAGGCAAATTATGGCCCGCTGGGCAGTTGGTTTCTCTGACCTGTAGCTGCTGATGACTCAAGACTTAAATGGTGGGCAGATTTAGTTTCATGTCTTTCTTTGTATGTGCTGCCCTACATCACGTACAGTGTTCATACTGTAGAAGGTGCCAGACCACAGCAGACTTGGAGCTGGGTTTAGCTTTTGTTTTCCCCTGTGAAAACATGTTGGGTAAATACTCCTGCCATTGCCCTTGACCTTGGCCTTAGAAGTGGAGTTGGAACCTGGGCACTGCATGCAATGTGGCTGCTAGCTCCTCCTACGTAGGTGTCAAACAGAGGACATACTTCCTTACAATAAAAACAGTAAATAGAGGATGCTGCTCATTTAAGAGGATGCTATGTTAATTGAATTTTTTTCAATTTTGTTTCATGGAATCATATAGTCTCTTTTTTCCCATTTAATTGAATCGACCAGAAATGTGAAGAGGTTTTGACAACTTAAATTAAATACGAAGCATTACGATGCAGAATGAAGAAAATACATTACATACAGACAGTCATACATACAGACAGTCAGGATAGTCATAGCTAGCATTGCACTATGGGTTCTACATAAGTTCTACATTTCCTCTACTCCTCTTCCTTTCTCATCTTGGTGGTGCGTCGCCAAATTGCCCTAAGGAACAAACCGTCCCTGGAGTTATGGTGGGAAACAAACGCCTTATTGATCAAAAGAATACTTGAAAATAGAGATCTTCACTGGTCTTGTAAAACCCAAAAATCCAAGACCCAATTCGACCCGAGACTCGACCGGGTTGGGTCCGACTTTCAGTGTTTGACTCGAATCTGGGTCGGGTCTGACATAAATGCTATGATTCTCGGGTAAATGTGATTTACTAACTGGAGTCGTTAATTAATTGATAAATATGTTTTAAACTGAAAAAAACAGAAATTTTTTTGTCATGGTTTGACATGCCAGCACCCCTGAACTTGATTATTATTTTATTTGCTTGCGGTTTCTTTTCTGACCATGGTCAGTGAT
The DNA here is from genome assembly GCA_025399935.1 of Amblyopsis rosae. NCBI lineage: Eukaryota > Metazoa > Chordata > Actinopteri > Percopsiformes > Amblyopsidae > Amblyopsis > Amblyopsis rosae. The sequence goes on along the minus strand of JAODTR010009272.1, from coordinate 10,659 downwards.
AGGAATTACAAAGTGAAACATCGAATAGGTCCAGCCTTGGGATCCGATCCGTTGGTAAATCAAAAAATCTAAATCATAAAATGAGTTGCATTAGCCAGTTGTCCAAATAGTTGTATTTAACAACAGTAACAAAATGTTTAATTACCGATTACACTTAGTAGTATACATTACACTTGCAAATCCTCAGTAGTATACATTACACTATAATTTATATAGTGTAATACAGGGGTTCCCAAACTATTTTATGACAAGACCCACCTGGAGAGGACTTAGTACAGTATTTAGACCCACCAAACACTACCGGTAAAGTAATTTTCAAAAACCTATTCATTTTAGCTAATGCTATACCTGTGTGTGCATCAAATATTTTTAAGCAGAGGGTTACGAAGCTAAATCAGGAACAAGTAGGCTCTTTTGCCGAAACTTTACTCATGACCAGTAAGTGGAAAAACATTCATAAAGCGCGGATATTCTTCATTCATTCAATGGCCGCTTGCAATTATTTTCGCGACCCACTCACTCCCACTCAGTGACCCACAGATTGAAAAACGTTTCTCCTGATCAAGATTGCAGTTCCACTTGTATTCAAATGGAACATGGCACAGCAACAAAAGAGTGTCAGCACGGCACGAATGTCGCATTAGTTATCATAGCATTAGCATTAGTTATCTAGTGTAATATACAGCACTACATGTTATTTTATAGCTATGAATGTGGTATTTGTACATATTTTAGTTTTAAGAAAGAATATTTAATTTCTTTGCAGGAGGGGTGGGCACCGAAAAGCAGTTACGCTTAGGGCACCCAAATGGTCAGCAGCGGCCCTGCTGGAATTCATCACATTTTACATATTTTCTCTTTTATATAGCTCTTTAGTTCAACTTTCAGTGACCCTGTTACTGCTTGGACTATAATTCAATAAAGATTAGGTATGTTTGAAAGAAGTCTTAAACTGCCTTAAGCAGGTTTTTACTTGTTTAAGACAGTTTGTGTGTCATGTATTATTTTGCTATGTGAGTCCTACAATATACAGTTTGAGGCTTGTTCAAGAAAAAACATGATTTTTGATTGGATTCATTTAACTAAAAGCCTTCATGATACACTGGCAGAAAGTATAACATAGGCTTCTGGTTGAATCAATGTTCAATTCATTATAGGCGACAATACTTTACAGTTAGGCACATGTTACTATCCTTGTTCAATTGTAAGGCGATATTGCGCATAAGCATAGTTAATCATTTTAAGAAATAAACTAAGCAGAGAGAAACATCTGCAATATACTTTACATTGTCATACAGTACTGTATTTAATTTGATAACTTGTTTCATTTGAGTTTTTACACTTGTTTGCATTATTAATGATACCGTTCTTATGCAACTTTGTGTCTCCTTTACCAGTTTATTGCCAAAATGAGAACAAGCCTGAGGCACATACAGAGCATGTGTGCTGTCACACCCATGTTAATGTTATGAAATTGAAAATGAGAGAGGACATTGTAACACACAGTGCCATTCAACTGTGCACTCTGTTGCCATGGCGCGTTAAAATACTCTAAATGCAAACCTGCGTTTGCCTTATTAATTACAAGGAATGCACGCTTTGAGTGCCTCTCCAAAACCCTGAGTGCTGAAAAGCATGCCATCAAGAAGACGCAAGGCATGCAAGGTGTTTGTTCCCCCTGGCCAACCACAATGCATTATGCTCTGGTTTTCTAGGGCAGAGCCAAACTATCTGTGCAGACATGTTTAAGTTGGATAGCCTGTGTGTAGGCAGAGTGCTTTCAAAAGGAAGGGGATGTGTAAAAACTGGGAAGGGGGGGCAGGTATGGTGAAGGAGTGGAGGGGACAGGGAAAGGAGCCTTTTAATTTCAAGCCATTGGTTCTGGATAGTTTCTATAGTTATGGCATAGAAAATGGCTATACAGGGCTGGGACTTCTTATGTTGGTTTGTGGGTTTGTTTTGCTGTTCGCCTGTGTTAGTACCTGTAGGCCTGGGCAACTGTTTGTCGTGTTCTGTTGGCTTATTAAACGCAGAGCGTTGGCTCGCACGTTCACATGCACCGGTGTGTGTTCAGTCTGTCCTGCACTCGCCTAACCATGTGCCGTGACAGGTACACCACTGAAGTCCTAGGTGTGAAATGCACGGTCCGCAGGTGCTTCCACGTTATGCCATTCATTCACCTGTGATCTTATTTCCAATGATCTCTGAAACCATGTTCCACGTACTCACATTAAGGATTATATTCATCTGTATAATGCCAGAGATGGAAGTGGGGTTCAAGTCCCGGGTGGGACAGATTTCACTCTGGCGCATACCTGTGAACATTGGGATTTGAAAATAAGGGTCATTAAATCACATGACAACTAATTTCCAATGAAAATATAGCAAGCAGCATTAGCCATGGATGGAGGTTTTATTAGAGCTATAGCTCCAAAAGTCTCTAGAAGTCGGAAGTTGACGTCATGCACTAATTTGCATATTGATGACATCATCTCGAATTTATTTGCATAAAGCATATTTGTTGTGTTCAGAGTATTGATACAACTCTGCTAAGCCATGGCTCTGGTTGTGACGACTGCGGAATGATGAATACAAAAATGTTTACTTGCTGAATTAGATTGATTCAATAGAAACATCCTCAACAAAACAGAAACCGGTTTCAGAGCGAGAGCATCAACGTAACGTAACCATGGAAACACACAACAACTAGTAAATTCCCACTCGAGCGGCATCCTTCTGCCTGCCCCCTCACACACACACACATATATAAGGCGCTGTTCTGGACAGGTGCTACGGCGCTGTATAAAATATTTCTTGCCTATTCCCCAGTGGTCTGAATAAGTCACTAATGATAAATCTGCAAGTCAGCAAGTTGGAAAACAGCACCCACCAAGAAGACAAGAAGAACATGACCCTTTGCGTCCTCGACTTCCAGTTCTTCTTCTCTTATTTATTGGCTGTGCCGTTAGACTGAATGATTTTTGTCACTAGTGTAACAGCTAATGTTCTCTACTGACCTCAGGTGATGCCTGCTTTACCATTGCGAATGTACAAAACACATCATAGGCCCGGCGTTTTTGCCGACAATTGCTGACAGTCGCCAGAATTTAATATAGGCTATACAAGAAGTCAAGTAAAAAAAAAAAATACAGGAGATTTACTTGAACATTTTCAAACGGGAGGACAGTGGGAAGGTAGGGTAAAATACGGGCGATTCCCGCGAAAAACGGAAGGTTCGTCATAATTGGTTTTAATAACTAAAAGCATAGTTGTACAGGCCTAAAAGTTGAGACATTTTTCCTCACACTTTCATCCCCCCCACCTAAAAAACATCTCCGGCACACTGCTCTACTCACTGTCTCTGGCGCTCGCTCGAAATGAATGGTACAGCGAGTAGTGTGAATGTACGGTAAAAATCATATAACAACTTGCCTTTAAGTGCATCTGAATGCACTGCTAATGAATTCACTGCAGCTGGCCCTAACAGACAAAAGGAAAGATATATTGTACATTTTCTTTTTTTTTTCTTTTTTAAAAGTAAATAAAATGACTTCCAGCTGGCAGTTCTTTGTTTAGACATCATGCTAGAACACACAGATTATTAGCATTAAACAAATACATTTCTGCTAAAGTAGCCTACATCTATTTATTTATAGTCAGTCCTACAGTAGCATCTGGACCAATACAAGGATATTCCAGTTCAAGCATTGATCATCAGTCCTCCCTAGGTTTAAAGTGAAAACTGGTTTTCTTCCATCTTTAATATCTCTTTGCTTGGCATCACTGTTGGACTCCAGTACTTTTACAATATTAAATCGCTGCACAGAGAATACATACAAACTGTCAGTCTATATCTATCCCACTATCTGGGCTGACATTATCCTTAGGGTGTATGGCCATGTCAAAGGCAGTGAAGTAATCGCCAATGGCAGCAAGTCAGGTCGTCAATGAAAAAAACATAAAATAAAGTAGTTGCTCAGAATGTTCCAAATTCGCTTTTATTGTACTGAATCAAATTTGTTTTCCAGGAATATGAATGTAGTTATTTTGTGAGTTTTGTCTTCAACTAGGATTATATTATTTAATTGAATAACCTCTTACACATAGTATTTGCATGACGTCAACATATGGTCCATCACGACAATCTTGTAAAGACCAGTATTTTGTATTTCAGCCCAGCACTCCATTTACATAGTTGGCAGCCGACCACCTCATCACTGACATTTTATATTATCGCTAGCTAGTTAATGCTATATTAGAATAAAAACACTACAGCCAAATATGGTAGACCATTCTGCGTTTTAAACGGTTGTAGAAGTAAACCGTAATGCTTGGAAATATTTCTGCACAATCCCGACTGTTCTAAACCACCAAGGGAAAGAAACAGGAGCTGAGTAATCGTAGAAGAGATCTTTGGCTACAGTAGAAATAAACTGAAAATATGTCTATCCTACATGTACCCCTCATATTAAACTGTGTTAGGATAATTTTGCCACAGGCAGGCTACAGTACAGTACTGTAGGTTAATAGGCTATACAACTCATTAATGACTGCAAAATATTACGCATGATGCATATTTAATCTACAGTAGGCCCACACACACTAATGGGACCAAGCACAGATTGTTAAAATAACAAAACACAACCAGTCCATATCTAATATTGTAAGGTCTAAATTTTAATAACAGCCAACCATTATTGTTTGCAACATTAGACTACGCTGCTGTAAGTTGCGTAGTCACGTTATGTTCACCCATATAATTAACCTACCACTTTGTTTAGGTCTGTGGATAAAATTTAAATGTAGTGCTACAGTATGGTAGGAAAACCGGACTATAGAACAGATCGACAGATATAACTATCATGATGGTATGGTAGGAAAAATTAATGAGATAGGACATTATGGTTATATCGGTAGACAGATGTGGTACGACCCAACAAGTTTGACACACAGGTCCAGACACAAAGGTCCAGACACAGGTCCAGACACAGAGGTCCAGACACATAGGTCCAGACACACAGGTCCAGACACACAGGTCCAGACACACAGATTCAGACACAGGTCAAAGCGAGACGCTTCCTCAGAAGTCCCTTCCATTTCTTGTTCTTCATCTTATTGATTTATGGGTCGATCTTTTTCTATCTGGGGGTCCTCCACCTGTTATTCTCCACCTGTGAATCTCCACCTGGGGGCCCTCCACCTGCCTTCCAATATATGCCATATCACTGGTTATGACCATTTCCGGTGTGATGAATTTGGCATGTGAAAAGGGTCTGTAGGAGGTGCAACCGTGACAGTAGCCTATGCACGTAGCTGCACAGACAATATTGTAGTCCCCTACTGGACAATATAACATTGTCCCTCAACCCACACCCACCCCCACCACCGCATTGCCAGAGGGTAGCACAGACCAAGCCTGAACATGCAATGCTCAAAATTCGTCTGGGAATATTATACAGTATGTTGCTACTGAAGCTCACAGAATATCTATTCTAAATATATTCTATTCTTGTAATGTCATCTGCACACTTAAACAACTAAAACTATTATAATCATATGGAGTGACAAACACTTCTCTGCAACTTCTCTTTGCCTAATTTGATTATGCATCATCAGCACAAATAATAGACTGCAATGATGTGTGTACAGTTTTCCATCCAAATAGCTTAGAAATTTTTCAACAGGGCAAGGTTTTATGGTTAAATTAAACCTCCAGATTTCAACGATGGCCAACGAGATACAAACAATTCCTGGAAACTCCTAAAAATAGAACCATATTACCTTCTCACATGTGGGTAGCCTTATGCCCCCCCCCTCCTGTAAGAACTCAAACAACTGTCAGAAATATGTAAACATTCAGTGATGACTACCCTCTCTTTTGTATGTGGGATTTAGCCCCCCTTCCCCTGACACACACACACACTTGCACGCGCGCGAACACACAGACATACGTACCATTCCGTTTAGGCACACACCTTTTCTGTGATTGTTTCATAGTTGTTACAGTAGTCTAGACAGAGAGAAGACAGGGCTTTTGGGAATTCTCAATGTAGCACATCTCCAGTGTCATCAGCAGCTTAGCCTGAAGCTCGCTGTTATGTGAATTTGACATATTTACACCATATCACTATATTGGTGACATGGTTACACCGTGTCACTAATCTAGTATCTTGCAGTGATATGGGCATATGCCGTATTTCTCCAAATATAAAGTAAACTTGGTTGGAAGGATGACACAAAGTCATTACATTACAAGTGATATTGTTAGCTTTAGTAAATTATTAACAGAAATAATGTTGATTTGACAAACAGAGATGACATATACTTTATTGTGCATTTATTTATAATATATTTCAAACATGCTCATACATTTAATGTATGCTATGAAGCAGTTTAAAATGAATCCACCTAAATTAAGAATTATATCCTTTAACATAGTGGCAGATAAATGTGTTTAGCATCTGGTTATGAGGCATGAGAACAAACACATAAAACATGTACAGTATACCATACACCTTGTGCTGTTGTCTATTCCTCAGCTCGAAAAAGGGTACTTTATGTTTGCAACACCTTGTTAAATTCCTCCAAGATCCAAGGTCCCACATGTGTAGCCCAGTGTCTAATTTATAGGAGCAGAGGAAATTTACAGCTGAACTAAGACCTGGTTGTACATATACAGTATACAGTAATTATTCTACATACATGCAGTACAAGCCTCAAGTTATACACCCCAAGCTGTTTAACAAAGAATGTGAGCTTAAATACATGGCACACATGGCAGGACATTACAGGCAGTACGGTGCACTCCTAAAAGGACACTACATTCTGTCTCCCATATTACAGGCTTAGTTTGTGGCCTTGGCAAGGCTAATGTACAGCAGAATAATGATATAGTGCTGTTGCCCGTTGATGAGATATACATATATATGTTATGCACAACCAAGCATAAGCATGCGTCCAGAGCATTTTATGTAGTGCCAGAAAACAACCCACAGTCAATTAACAACTTCAGGCTGACCAAAAACACATTCGTAATTACAGCACCAGCTGCTCAAAAAGTATTAACAGAGCATTAATTAATACTGACCTATCAGTACTAGGAGGGATACCACACTGCACAACTGTATACTTTGCCATTGGCCATTGGCAAATAAGGTTTCCATGAACTGCTCAAGAGCACTAGAACAGATATCGCTTAGAAATAGTAATGATTCAGTTTTATGATTTTGATTCTGAGGTTCTAGAACCAGAATCTTGTCAATAGTCCACTTAGAGGACTAAGTGTAATGGTTTGAACATACTGTAGTAGATGACTGGAAACATTTTACTGACGTAAAGACTTCTAAAGGCCTCTGCTCTGTTGATGAATTTGGATTTATAATTCCATTGTTGTAAACGGTTTAATGGCGTTATATACAGTAGCACCCTCAGATCCATATGTCTGTCCCACTTTGTGGCACAGTGAATGTGGTTGGACAGGGAGCTGTAGATGATAGATTAATATATTGGTAATTAAATACCTAGCCACCTAAGACAAGGTCTCATGCAAAATCTCAAAAAGATAAAACAGTGCACTATATTTTAGTATCCAATTCTGAGAAAGTGTATACAGTATATCTTCCCCAATCTGTTTCATGTTATTTTTTTAAACAAATCACGCTGCTCCAAGAAACCACAGTATCTGGAAAGAAAAGTTTGATTTCTGCTTTATTTTATTGTTGAATCTTTAGTATTTCTTGTTGAAGACACATTCCTCCTTGGACACATTCCTTCACCCCCACCAATGTTACCTAGTGTCTCTTATTTTTACTTTTATTGGAACATCTTTTTCATTTCGGAGTGCGGAGCTGTGGAATATTTCGTTATGGAAGAAAGACAACGTGTAAACACAAGCGTGGTGGGTGTTGTGCAGTGAGTCAGGAGCTATTTTCAGTTCATGAATGGATGAGATAGGAAGATCTCAGTTAGTGAAATGTGGATGGTTTTGCTGGTACTTTAAAGGCAAATGGAACATCGGAACAACACGGACCATGTTCTGGTCTGGTCAAGGTTGTTTTTGCAAATACCGATAAATGCTCCATTTTTGAGTATTTTGGCAGTGCATAAGGAAATGACCTATTTGAAAAACATGTTCCTTCTGCTGACTTGACTTTTGTGCCATCTTATAAATGTTTTTATTAGTTTTATCCATTACCTTCAAAGGTTCATGGCTAGTGGAGTGCCAATACAATGAACATCTATTTTCTACCCCACTATTTGGACTGAACTGGTACAAACAGGTACTGATTTCATTATATAGTACATAATGAATAACTTGCTTGGTGTGGATACACCCAATCGCTCAAGTTTAATATTGCTGCGCAGGACAGCTGACACCTTCTTTATGATTTTGTAAGGATTTGTGACATCACAAAGTCTAATTGCAGTCCTGGACTGCCTGCCTTCAACATGAGACATTATTATAATCAGACAGTTATCTAAAACATCTGTCTTCACATACCCTTTAAATCTGAATATAAAGATGTATTTTCCAAAAAGTGACTAACAAGAATCAGATTGTGGTATGGATTATGTTAGATGCAGCCCAGCTCTTAGTACTAGTGAACGTCAAATTATTTGATCAGTATCACAATAGAACGAGGACTTTCTGAAAGTTGTGAAGGGTTAACTGTGGCGTACATTCACACACACACAGTCAAACATTTGTACAATTGTACTGCAGTACTGTAAGTTACTGCAGTCATCAGTTGATAATGGAAGTTCCAGCCCCAAGTAAGGACTTCCATCTGTGAGGAACAGAGTCTGTTATGACTAATTAATTACAAATATTGATTGTGCCAAACTTTCTGCTCTTACATTCAGCAGTGAAAATACCCTTGACACCAGCAACAGTTGGAAGATAGATACATGGACAAATTTGAGGAAATGTACTGGACTCGGTTAATTATCATGGGGCACTGATGAATTCCCACGAAGCGTCATTATTTTTTCACCGGTCACATACATGTCTAATATGTATGAGGTTGTACAGACATGGACTGAGTCTGCATTCTGCTTTGTTTGTTTTTTCTGTGCTTTTCTATTAAAGTTGTACTGTTTACATTATGCTGCATCTTACGTACAGTGTAGGCTATGGCTGCATATACAGTATAGTAGGATCTCAAGACAGGATTATGGATTATGAAAAAACAAAAACTATATGATGTAAATTAGTGTATTTCTCCATGTATAAAAATTTGATGTATAAGCATTGTTACAATCTAACCAATGTACCACATCTCCAATGTGAACATATCTATCATAATACTGTAACTGTATTAGTATATATTTTTTTCCTACCACATTTACATTAAAGTAAAATAGTAATTTATCAGACGGTGTAGATTATATGGTGAATTAAAATCTTTACTACAGAAGCAGATAATGGTTAGGTATCGTGCAGACTGGTAAATTTATTATATTTTAAACATATAATGTAGTACGATTATTCATCTTAACTTCAGCACAACAATCAATGAGTCTTAATCTAATAGTCTTGACTGTTTGATGACATCATTGTCATTCAATGTAAAGGATGTCATATACTGTAGCAGGAGCTCCATCAATGTTGGGACCAGAATTGTCTACTTAGCTGTACTAAACCTGCAACAACTAGTAGGTGCTAGTGAGTCACTAGCAGAATACACAAACCAAACATCAGCTCTACTGCTGTATCGCACCCAATCACATTGCTGTGTATTGCTATTCTTAGGTAAGGTCATATTATCTTTTATACTTATATTTTAGGTTGTCTGGGCAAACTGCATGAGACTGATGTTACTTTTTAGGGCTTACAGCACAGTTACGTTGCTTAAAAGGTGATGGTCCAAAAATGGCAAAAACAAGTCTATTTTGAGTAAAGGGAAGCAATGTTTAATACAGCTCCTGTGAAGCAATGTGAAGCGTATAATGCCACTCATCCGCTGTTCTATCCATAAATCACCCTATGTGAGAAATGTAAACTCCCAGTAGGACAACAAAGTCCATGCTATTTCTTATTTGTGTCCATAGGCGGCCCATTTTGAAGACATTCATCTGTTTTCTCCCAGTGAGTGTCCAGAGACTGTTCTTTTCACATCTCTCCATCCTAAATTTATGAAGTCATAAACACAGGTCAAGTCATCTTTCAGCACATCAAAGTTTAGACCCACTGCTGCCAAGTTGGACTGAGACAGACCTTCCTAGACTACAAAGGCACATAATCCTATCCTGTGAGAGGAAGTGGAGTTAAATGTGTCTCTATAAATGTAATCACGTCAATTGTCTCTCCAGGGGATAGGCATTTGGCATTGTGGGCGGAATGTATTTCAGGGGAATGAGAATTCCAATAGCCAGTTTTTTTTTTTATAACAACAGACATATTTGTTTGGCCTGTGTCCCATTTCCTCATCTCTGGTGAATACTGTACTGTAGGTAGAAGTTAACATTATGTAGAATAAGAAGAATGTTTGATGTTCAAAATGCTCAAAATTATTTTCAACTTTAGTATAGCTATAAAATGTGTAAATTCATTACCTTAATACAGTCCATTACACTTGGGCATTGTCAGGGGGTGAGCAGGCAGGGTGGACCCAAAAGCACGACACGCGGGTTCTCCAAACACAGGGGTTTTATTCAAGG
>JAODTR010009262.1:12342-24842 GCA_025399935.1 Amblyopsis rosae | reverse complement strand
ACTTTTCTAATTTGCCTGTTTCGCTGCCTATATTCTATCTATGGCCAAGACCGGGAAGGTAACGGTATACTTTGAAAGGCCCAGTATTTGTCAAAAACAAGAAGACATTAGTTTTTCATGTAACGACTTGTTTAAATTCTTAAAATTAACATTTTTTTCACCTCAGAAGCTGCTGAGCTTACCTCAGTCATTTGAAAGTGAACTAATTCAATAAGTAATTTATAAGTGTGCTTGCCTGCAACAGATAGTAACAGTTCTTAAAGTAGCATTTGATGTAATGGAGAATCTTTATTTAAAACAAGGCACAAGGGGGTGGTGCTATCAATTTCCTAGTTCCCTAGTGAACAAGCAAGTAAGATGCTTCGATATTCTGCACAAAAACACAAACCTGACCTTAATGTGTCTGACCTGGTTATGGAGACTGGGAGAATGGCAGCTCTCTCCTTCTCTTGTGGAGCAAAAACATATAGAAATACATGTCTGTACTCAGTCTCACACTGCTGGAAAGGCATTAGGCCTATTCATCATTAATCCTATCAGGTTCTGAGCTTCTTTTAACAACACTGCTTCTCTTGCTACAGCTTGACTTGATGCTAAGATCCTTCACACATGTAGTCTAATGAATGATGACAAACTACACAGGGGAGAAGGCCATTTAACCTATTTCTTGCTTGGCTATTTATTAGACTAGGAGTAGTACATAGGTTTTCAATAATGTCAATCAATAATGATCCTTTTTGTCTGCTTTGTGTTCTTGGCTGCTCATCTGTTTTTCGTTCTTGGTGTATGTGGGCGTAGCCTAGATCATGAACAGATAGCCCTCCGGGTTCTCATGGGCTCTGAGCCACGAAGAAGATAGGGTTCCCTTTCCTACCACTTGTAGTTGATGTAAACCCTGTAAGGCCTTTCAATTGTCATTCCAGACAGAAATTTCTCCCTTCCTACTGAATGTTAAGCTTGCGTTTCTTTTTTGATGTATCTTTATTATTATTATTATTATTTTTATTTTTTTTTAAACATGCCTTAACTCATCTTGGCTGTTATGAGTTGGGATATGTCAGAAAATCCATAAATTAAGGCGCAAGTACGGCTTTAAAAATCAGAAAATAAATTTACTTGTATTACTGCAAGCCATGTTTGTGATGAGTTAAAGTAAAAATGTGGTGTTTGCAAACCTTTAACTCTTATAAAAAAAAGAACTTACTCTTCCACAGAGTTGAGAATGCTGTGTTCACATGGAACATGGCAGACAGCAGACTGGTTATCATGTTAGTGGATGAGAGGAGGATGACAATTGGTTGTAAAAATGCGTCCAAAGTTAAAGAACGACTAGAAATGGCTCTAAGGAGCTGCAATACAATTAAACGGTGAGGCGAACCTGGAGCGCTTTATGTTCACAATGCACAGGTTAGGCGAACCGCAACGCAAACTTGAGTGTTTTTTTTTTTTCCTACTTGCTCTGAGTTCGTTTTGAGGGCTGAAAGGGACTAAGTGTGAAAACTCTCCAACCCTCTGTTCCTTTTTCTGCTATAAGGAGACTTATGAAGTAGAGAAATGCATTATTTTTCCTTGCTCAACTGTGTAAAAAGATATAAAAAAAAAAACAACAGCCGGATCGGCCGGTTCCAGTTATGTAGCTTTCACAATTTCCTTTATGGCTCTAGGTTGTTTAAATGCAGATGTAGTTTTATATTTTCTAATTGAGTGTGCCACCGTGTACTCTTTATTGAGATGAAATTGACAATGCCAATAGTCAGTGCAGGCTGCGATTAGAACTAGCTAGTTTGTTGCTGGGCACATGACCCTAAAGCAAATATGCATGTTTAAGATGGGCACACAACCAGCTATGGCTGTCCTGCATGTTTTAGCTCCAACACACCTGATTCTAATGAATGGGTCATTATCAGGCTTCTAACGACCCATTCATCATTTGAATCAGGTGTGTTGGAGCAGGGAGACATCTAAAACATGTAGGGCAGCGGCCCTCCAGGTGTAGGATTGAATAGCCCTGGGGTGAGCATTGCAAGAGCATTAACATAATGATCTCCGTCATTTTATTCTTAAGAAAAACAATCATTTTCCCTGAGCCATGACACAGTCACAAATTGTTCACCTACATTTATGTCTTTGAAAATAATTAATTGTTTGGGTTATAAAACGGAGAGCTTAACTCTTCAAAGTTCAGCCCATTCTGGCATAATGAGACTGTTTTATCTGATACAGATTCTGTAAAAAGTAAATTCACGTCTTTCTGATCGTCCTTGACCATATGGACGCAGCATTCTTTCGTCATTAAACGTAAGCATTGTGCATTGTGATTAAAAAATCTAAATCACTTTTTTTAATCAATAAACCGTTTACACTAACCAGTTCATAAAATATACACGCAGGGTTCGAAATTAACACCCGCCAAGCTCCAAATGCGGGTAGATTTTCAGTTTGGCGAGTAAATCTCAGACTCCGTGAAGACCCGGCCCTAATCTTGGATTGGCTCTCTGAGATCTCCTATACCAACCATCTGATCATTCCGTAACCAAAAAGGAGAAATAGTCAGAAAGCAAGGGCGGTATTTGAGATGTGTGAACAACCAGGAAGAAATACGTACCCAATGTTTAATTCATGAGTTTGAAGCGGTTTGAAGTAGTGTTAGTTAATATTCAAGGCATATAAAATGTTTTATTTATTAATTGCACCAACCTCCTACATGTGAAATAGGTTTTGCATGAAAAAGATGTAATTAAAATATTGCAAATTCAGCAGTGACACTTTCATATGGATTACTATACAGAAATAGCAGACACAACTACAGATATGTTTGTACCTTTTTTGTGTTATTACAGAGAGTAAAGTATATAAACAGTACTGTACCAGTTCAAATGTGAATGGTATCAAGCCATCCCCACTTGCTAAGACAGTAGGGCTGAAGCAATTTATCAACAAACTCTTGAATCTTACAATTCTCGATGCAAATTACTTTCATCAAAGCTTTGTTTAAAGGAGTCATTTCATGCTCCTTTTCACTTGTTGACACAGTTCCTTGACTTCTCAAAGCAATATAGTTGACCATCTTAGGTGAAAATACCACAAATTATGTGGAATAACATATCGTTATGATCGTACATGATATGTTAGCTTGGTATGCAAACAAATATACAACAGAGAGATTAATTAGTATAAAGTAAGAGTATGTTTGAAAGAAGAACATTAGATAGTTGTCTGAATGAATATTGACGGAAGTACATAATATAATTTAAAGATGTCAAAGCAGGTTCTTACAATGGCCAGTGTTCCGATTTACTCATCAAAACGTGTTATACGTTAAATTAAATTAAACACTAAACTTTGAGCTTTTAAAATAATTGTATCTTTGTGGGTGGTACCTTAGCATGTCTGGATGCAAACTGGAAAATAATATAGTTATGATGTACGACTGTAACAAGCTGTAGCATACATTATAAAACGTAACATCTACACTTTTCAAGTGCATGTTGTGGGTACATTTTAATGCAAAATGAAGCAAAAATTGCATAGAAAATATATCTGTAGAATAATATGATAGGACAGCCATATTCCACATGCCAGCTCATGTTAGCTATAGATAATGCTACAGTGTATGCAGTAGTATCATGGATGTATAAGTATGCCAACATAAGAATTGATTGAGCCCTCAATAGGAAATGAATGTACAGGAAGTTGGTTGAAAGTTTGTAAAGAAGCTTTAAACTGGTTAACTCCAGTCGTTTTGACCTTAAACTGTAATTTTTATGTATTCTTAATACATTTTAAGATGAATCATTAAGTAAATTAGCACATTTATTTCAACATTAAAAGCAGGGACAACAGCCATATACTATAGTGTCCTGTCATGGTGGGGAATCAGAATTCTGAAATGGCATTAACTGTGTACCTGACATCAACACGCTATGGCATATTCCCAAGGTCATACGTAGATACAATGAAAATTAATGTCCTTGTAACCGGGTCCGTCCGGCACTGGTACTTGAACCTGTAAATCCAGCATGGGAGGAAGTGCACGCCATCAAGGCCAATCCCATGGCCTCTAGCTTCTGTCCTTGAGGTGTCAGAGTGAGTTTACTTCTGTACATACTGCACAGCTGTTCATGTTACCATGTTACCGTTAACATACATGCCACTGGTATTAGGGCTAGGCAATATGGACCAAAAATCATATCCCGATATATTTAAGTTGAATAACGATACATGGTATATATCGGTATTTTCTATAAAGTGGGCTAAATATTCAGGCAAGGAGAAAATACAGGAAACATGATGGAAATGCAATTTATTTTTAGCGACATTAATTGTCAAAATGAATTAGGTAACATGAAAAAGCAAGTACTCTATCGATGAGGATCGATAATTTCAAAAACTAAAGCAGTTAACGGCCTTTGGCCCACCACCTAGATGGGTACTTGACCATATAACGGTAGCCACCGTAGGCTACAGCAAAGTGAGTGAGCTTGAGCAGTATACTATAAAGTCGTTTTGATGTTGTTAGAATTGGGGCTGAACGATTTTGGAAAAATTATCTAATTGCATTTCTTCTTACAGATATTGCGGTTTGATTTGCTTTTTTTAGTAAAAGTTAAGATTTAAGTTAATACATGTAACATATATATATATATATATATATATAAAAACATTTTGTGGAGCATTACCACATGAGATGGCATCAAAATATTAACTACTCTATATTCAAATATAAAGATACAGTCTGCATTGGAAATTTGAAATTTTTTTTAGATGTGATCAAGCACACCTGAATTGCATTTCAGCATCCATAAAAAAATTATTTTCTGGAAAAAAGTTTTGCCAATGTTTAAGCTCTCTAACGAACTTGGCTTTACTGTTAAAGATTGGACAAACAAATACAGGTATTAACACAGCCAGTTCATTGTTATATAGTTATCAGGCACTCTGTATTCCCATTAGACCCCACCAAATGTTTGATCCTATAAACTCCCCTGTGGGCGCATCCTGCTGGAACTATAGTTCCACTGTCTGTGCACCTTTTATGGGCGCTGTTATTATTGTTTTATGGCACTTATATGGGTGATCGGCCAGTCAGTCGAAACTAAAGCTTGTTATGCACGCTCATATTTACACAGATGAGGCACACATCTTCATCATGGCCATGATCTAACTCCGATGCTACTGCATTGCCAGATGTAGACATAGAGATGTGTGATACAACCAAGGCACGAGTATATTTTGCATCTGTGTGTGTGTGTCTCTGAGAGAGGGAGAGGGGGAGAGAGAGAGAGAGATTAAGAAAATAAGTAAAGGTGATCCTTAACACAGCAATTCGATGAGCCTCGGAAAAAGAGTATTATGCAGTGGGTTTCAGTAGATATGTATTACTTTGTCTGAACGCTGCTTTGCCACTTGTTGACCACTATTTTTATTTTTTTTCATGATGCCTGCGAAACATCGTGATGCCTGTCAGCCATCGACGATTGCATCGTCTATCGGCCTAACCCTAGTATGCTATACGAATAACTTTTTTTAATGAAATGTTTATTAATCTTATATTAGACTAATGTATCAGGCATACAGTTGTAGAATGATAACATTGAATGACCATATTTGTACCTGCTATATTCGGAGTAGGCTATTTATTAAAGCCCGAAGAAGACTGAAAAGTGAGAACTTCTCTTCTACATCTCAGCAGAAATGTTGTAAAACACATCACTCATAGGAAGTGGCTGTTCAGTCTTACTGTAGTTCAGACGACTGTGGTTGACCTGCAAGCAGAACGTTTGCACTTGAAACGGCATGCTGCTTAACCCTTATAAAATGCTAATATTCAGAGAAGTGTTATTATAACCAGAGATCTAGCAGCACCCCCCACCACCCCAGCAATGGTGAGATTCAATCAAGACCAATTTTATTCAGGAATGATGCAGTAAATAAACAAACAATACAAACATTTGTCTGGCGAAATGTCTAACATCACAAAGTGGAGTTTATCATACAGTATGACTGTTGAAATGGTGACGGTGAACTGGTTGATGCTGAGGGCTGTTCCACGCCAGTAGTTCCTGTCAGTGTACTGTGTTCCCTGTCCTACCTTTCCAGCAGAGCTCTGGACAACCTCCTCATTTCAGAGTTTCTGGGCTGATTCCAATGCAATGGAAAAAGGGCTTATGTTTGTGTGTATTATTAGAGTTCCAACTAGCATTCAAGTAAGTCAGAAATGAACCTTGTTAATGTCATACACAATTTTTTTTACAGCCAACAATTTCCCAAACCCACAAGTAGTCTGCTGTTATTGCTACTAGTATGTTTTATAATAAAATAGATCATTCTACCTGGTATGTTTTAGACTAGGCACAAACTGCCTGTAGATGACTCACATCTCCAGGTATGGCTGCACTATTAATATCGACCTCAATTCATACCTATATGCAATCGAATTTCTAAATGACGGTTCTGCCGCATTTGTATTAGGCATTAGACATTGGCTGCATCAAAGCGCTGCTACTTTATCCCTCAACAAATGATAAAACGGCTTAACAACGCGTGAAATAACCAGAAATTAAAACCCAGTGAGAGCGAGACATCGGCAAATTAGTGTATGTAAGAGAAGTTGTGTAAAGACAACTACTGTAAATGATGAAATGATGCAGAGATACTTTGATTTAAATGTACTGATTAGTTAGGCCCAAGGCTCACAGCCAGTCACCACTAAAATCTAACAAATGGTTTACATTTTAAGAAAACCTACCGTTCTCACCTTCTGCACAGAAAAATAATTGAGTGATAAGAGACTGAAGTTTGATATGGAAGAAAGGGTTTTATGTTCATGTGTCAGATTCATGAAGCTGTTTTATTTAAGCCAACAGAGTGTTGCATTTCTGTTGGTCGAAGTTGTGCTATATCAGGCACATCACATTTTTTTGTTGCTTTTCTTTCTGTCATGGGAACTGTGATCTCTACAGCACTACAACCAGGTCGTTTCACAAAATTAGAGAAGCACACACAATGACATGGAAAGGTGTGTCATACTTTGACATACTAGGCTAGATTGCTAACTCATGTTAAAAATGCCTGTGTCATATAATCTTTTTTCTTCTTTATTGGTCTATTTAGGCTTGTATTCAGTTCTATGTCAAATTTAACATCAAGAGTCTTTTCAGCATAGGGCTAGACAATTATTCAATATCAATATACCGCGATATACATTTTTTCAATAATTGTGATATGATTTTTAAACTTATTTCCGGTATTTCGATAAGCTTATTGAGTGCAGAAGTCAGTTTTATTCAAGGTGAACTACGTGCATTGATGACTTGCACTAGACACGCAGCCAGTGGCAAACAGTAGGCTGTTTTCACATGCCAGACAATTTCATTAACTCTCTCACCTAACAGCAAATGTAACAGAAAGGCTTAATATTGTGTACAGCATACAGACATATGTTTTTTGAGTTTTACACACCACAAAAAAGGTAATGTTAACCACACAGCCAAATTTGAATTAATAAAAGTCGTCAAGTATATAAAATTACGTTCCAAAACCAGGAAAATATAACCATTATCTGTTCTTAAGCGCTGGGGGTGTGTCAACAGAAGGCGCTGTAACCACACCCATTGCTTGTTTTACGATTAACTCCAAACCATGGTGTTGTGCCAAAAAGGTATCCTCAGCTGAACTTTGATTGGAATATGTAGATGTGCAGTTTATGAGTCGTGTTTTCACTTTAAATAGATGTATACTGGTAGAAAGGATTAGATTGTTTATAATATAGGGCTGGGTGTGCCAAAAGTTTTTGACATGACACCTGCAGATGCCGTGATTTGCTGTTCTTGTCAAGTTAAACTAGCCTACATCTTGTTGGATTGGATTTTTTCGTTTGGATGTGGTTTATATTTTCTTTTGGAAAGAGGATTAGACTGCGAGTTGAGTTGCATTATTTGGATGCTGGTTTGAACACGAGAATGCCGACTGGATTTGGCAACCGGGTGTTAGCAGGTAGGCTAGGCTACTAAACCAGTACGATAGCTTTAAAATAATGCACATTGACCACATTGTGTTTTCTGCAATGAAAGCATAGCTATCAGAATGTAGGCTGTTAAAGGACAGTAGGCGATTTAGCTATGGAATTGTAGGCTGTTGAAGGATAGTAAATATAGTAGCCTAATAACTTTCATTGGAGCAGGATAAATACTGAGCTGGTTCGAACGCTCTTTACGCTTTTATATCCTTGTGGTGTTAAGGGGAGGGGTAAGCAAATTTGCGAATCTTCTACGTATCCAGTCCCACGTTTCTGGCCCTCCCAAAAAAAATCCTGAATAGAGAAATTGTGAAATACAGTTTAACGGTCTAACTCTACAATGCTACATAGTTAACAGTGTTATCACATGTTAAAAGGAATGGCTTTCTTTATATATATATATATAATATTCCCCACCCCAAGTAAATCTCTGTATTTGCCTTACACAGTCTTTAATATTAGATATTAGAAATAGTTTCCGGAAGTGTTTGGTGTGCAGTTTGAATATAAATCTATAGATATATAACTTATTTTTTTGGTAATTAGTAGACAATAAATGCACCGATTTACATTAAAAATCAAATGTATAGGGTTCTTTTAGTATTTAGGCTAACTTCCGGGAACTATTTTGAGGCTCCACGATCCGCCATTGCTGTGAAAAAACTGTCCATTGGAGTGAACAGAGATGGCGTAACTGTTATTTCCAGGGCTCTGGCTGCGTCTAATTCTTGAGATCTTTCCAGCACCAGTCACAACCGCTACGGACCCCTACTCGTGGACATAAATATAGCCTTCATTAATTATAGGTAAATAATGTTCTAACAGAAAGACACATTTGAGGTTTGTTTGTTTATTTTGACTGATTTCACATTTCTTGTTTGTATGAAGCCTAAAAGGTGAAAATGTATTTGTACCTTTTTTATTTCTAAAATATAGTTTTATAGGAGGAGATTTCATAGATTTGGCAAATGCATTCTTCAGACATTAGTAAGTACTCCATTGTGGGTGTTTTAAGCAGTTTTTCTGAGGCTTATATTGTTCATATCGATATCGGAATTATATCGTATCGACCGAAATTTTGAAATATATCGTGATATAAATTTTGGCCATATCGTCCAGGCCTATTGTAGCACATAGGCTACGGTATATGGTTACGACAAGCTTGCGCTGGATTAAATTACCATGGCATTAGTCCTTATTAGCCTGTGTCCTTCTCAGTGAGAAGCATGATACTGTATTTCCACATTCGCAAATTAAGGTAATAGATGTCTGCATTAATTTGCCCAAAGCCATGTCTGCACTCTACAGAAATACTGTGTCTTGGGAACTACTTGTTAGAGTAATTATGCCAGTCCTCTCAAGGGGACTTGAAATTAAGACATGATGAGTTAAATAAAAAATAGAAGTTCTTGAAAAAGGTGTTTTACTCTTAATGGATTTAAATTATTTTAGCCCTGTCGAGAGTCATTCTTTTCTTTATAAAGTTCTATCCTAACAAAATGCATTACACTTAAGGAATGCATTTTCTTAAATCTGGCTTCACACACACAAAACCCCAAAAGGTGTAAAGTGCACTTTTGTCTACCTTTTATACCTTCACACAATAAAACACAAATACTTAAATATAAGGAACTGGCAAGGACAAGTTCTTTCATAACATGTATACCACGTTACAGCACTGGTTTTGAAAGCATTCATTTTCTGCCTTTGTATCTGTTCAAAAGCGCTAGTTGTGTTCTCATTTCCCACGTAACTACTTTTGGAGGAAATCCATAGTGTATTTAGGCTACTTCATTGTATGTCACACAATGCCTTCAGCAGTCACCTGCTGCTGATCATGGCGGCGGTGTCTGGCAATGTGCTGCTCGTAGCACGGTTAGAAAGACAAAATGGTAGGCCATTTACTTTGACAGTGAAGGAAAACAAAACACTTAATGCTTAAGAAAGAAAAATAAATCTGCTGAGAAAATAGTCCTGTGAATTGGGTGTGGCATATGTATTAACTTTTGTCTCCTTCACTCGAATATACATAGTGCATCCAGTAGATGAATGTGTATGACTGCATGTCTATCATTCTTCTTATACTACAATGAAGGGTGTTGTTATCATTGGTATTAAATTAGTAGCATGTGTTCTAGGACTTCATCGACTGAGAATGTAAATGTGTATGTGTGTGTAATCACGTAGGCTATATCTCGTGTCTAAATAGGCCCTCTTCTGGTTGTGAGTTGAGATGGGAGAGGATGTAGTAAACGAAGCCCAGGTTGGGTTACCTACCCTCATTTCACAGCGGATAACAAAACACACACACAATCCCGGTTTTGTTTTCCACAGTCATGCGAGGCCACTGGTGAGAACCAAACCCTGCCGGTGAGAGAATGTGGACCAGCAGGTTCACCGCACACCGTACCCCAGCCGTACATTACCATAACAACAAGAGGCAGTACTGCTTGTCAGTTTCACCTAAGAAGCGAGTGTTTGGCTAGTACGCCGTTAGCATCACAGTCTTGGCCTGGGCCTGTCTTAACGAGAGGAGCTTCTCTAACCAAACAAACCTGCGTGCATTATTGACGAGCCACAACTGTGCCGTGCCAGCCAGAGTTGAACGTGATGCTCTAAATGAATAGCACAAGGGTAATGCACACTGTCCCAGTGACTGTTGTTTTCCACTATTCCTCACACCAGAGACACCCCCACGTTCATCCCCCTCCTCCCCCCAGTCACGTGAGCCAGAGGCACAGCCTGTGTTAGGCTGTCTAACACTGCTCTCTGTCCCTGAAGAAAGTGGTGCTGGGTTTCCCACAGCAAGCACATCGTATCCAAATGTAACACAATGCATTTGGGTAAAGGCCGGGCACGTTGCCTGTGATTCAGCAGGCATAAGGCTCAGCATCACTGTATTTCAGTTAACACAATACTGATCTGGTTGTTGCCTCTGGCAAACGCCCCTATTCAAATTGATATCATACAAGGATGCTCTCAAAAGGTCTGGGAACATGCGATCAGGTCAGTTTGTTGGTCAGATAACAAATGAACACAAGCCTACTTCCCTTTTCAACATGAGAAGAACTGCTTCAGTCGACTCATACATTATTGTTGCATCTGGAAACCGCCAAGCGTGCACACAGACGTGTGCACCTACCGTGTACAGTAACCCCATCCCACAATATGTGAAATACAGCCAGATAATCCCCTTAAAGTTAGGATTGCATTTCTAGTCCTGACTAATTGACTGAATGTAAGAGTTTTTCACTGACATACACAGAAGATACTCAAACCTAGCCTTTATATTGCCTAAGAGACTAGATACTGAAATAAACGCCTAACTTGCATATTGGCCTAACAGCCATTACAAAATAATACAATATACTGTATGTGGATTGGACTGTACAATCACTGCTGGCCAAATAGAATCACTGTTGTAGTTCGCTGTAGCCTAATCTAAAGAAGAACAATGATCTTTATAGCGGTTGTCAAATATTTGCCGAATGCTGTCCTAAGATTGAACTGCATTGAATAGTGTTGCATCATAAGTGAATATGTATTAGGACTCTACAATCTGGACTGCCACTCAAATATAGCTGCGCCCGGGTATATTGGGGATAAATATCTATGGTGTGACTCACATTTAGGCCTAAAGTAACTCTTAAACTGTTTTATTGGGAGGAATCACAGCTCGGCTAGCTTGCTGGCAAGTTGCCCTGTATTGAGGAAATGTTTGTTTTTCTTAACAGGCTAGTGGAAGCTCACCATATCCAGCAGGCTGTGCGTGATGTATTCGACCATGCAGCTCTCCTTTTTCTAGATATGCACCAATTGCATTTTACAATTCGTGTTTTTTACAGCCAGCATAATGCATTTACTTTTTTTAAATTTTTTTTTACAAATCAGCGTCTATTTAACAAGACACTGATTTAAAAAAAAAAAAAAAGCTTGTTGCTTTCTCTTTTCATGAACAGTAGTGTGCCAATAGAAAACTGCAATAGTCTAGTGCAATAGCCTAAAGCTTTGCCATACAGCAGCTATGCTAACTAGCTAGCTACAGTCCAGTAGTATCAGTAATGTATGATCGGCACATAACCAACTATGTTTAGATCAGCTGATCCGCCTTCAGCGCTGGTCAAGGTGAAAGTTGGTCAGTCTGTAGCCTTCTTTATAATTTCAGGTTGCATTAAACCGGTTTTCCTGTACCAACTTGCTGATTGTCTCAGAGGGCAGTTTGGTAAGACTGGCTAGTTTTTACTAATCACATTATACTACAAGCAGAGGAGGTCATCTGTAATTTCTCTATAAATATTTGTTACCGTCAAATGCTGCGCTTGCATTTTATGTTAATCATCTTCTTACACACACACACACACGACATCACACGTGGCATTGTTTTTGTTTTGTGATGGTCCGTCATGTGTACTTGTGTGTGTGTGTGTGTTGTTGGATGCGTCAAGATGGATATCCGTCTTCCTGTGTTCCTTCCTGCCTTCCT
>JAODTR010009262.1:0-12242 GCA_025399935.1 Amblyopsis rosae | reverse complement strand
TGTACTTGTGTGTGTGTGTGTGTTGTTGGATGCGTCAAGATGGATATCCGTCTTCCTGTGTTCCTTCCTGCCTTCCTAGGGTTCCTGCTTTTAACAAGTGAAGCTGCCTCCATTTACCATCACCCTGCTGTGCTTGCACACACACAGACACACTGGGGCTTTAGAACAGCCAGGAACACTGCATCACACACCGGACTGCTGTCTAATTGGTTCCCAACTTCATCTGTATGAACGTGAAGTAGGTCGTCGAGTTCCATTTGGCCAGAGCGGAGGGACACGAAACAGCTTTTGTGAGCTGGCGTATCCTTGTGTGTGTAGACTCCGCAGTCCATATGCTCAGTGTTTGTGTTTTTGACTTTTATAGATGGTAATGTTATCCTGAACAGTGATTTTCTGGCTTCCACTACGATACCAGTGAATGTACAACCCATGCTGTTTAATTCACTGTATTAAGGAGAGTGTCACTGGCATCAATGCCAGCCTATTGAGTCACAATGCAAGCCACCCACAACAGCCCACACTATTGGGAATGCCGGTGTGAAACAAACAGCCTGCTGTGCAACCAGCATACTTTCCTCTTGTCACAAATTCAGCAACCTCTTCTTTCTTACTCGCGCCCCTCCTAAAGTAGATCAAGAGAGAAAATCGCAGCCAGGGGCTACTTCATGTCTTAACCCTGTGTTCCTCAAGCTCTTGATGACTAAGTCTGGGTGAGGGTGGTCTGTCGTCGGCCCTACTGAGATGTAGGTCATCAGCCTAGGCTGCATATTGGAGGCAGCAGGCAGGGTGGTTCTCATTAGCGTTAGCCCACCAGATCGCTAGCGTCCTCTGAGGTTTCTACATCCAGCCAGCTACTTCAGAGATGTGTCGATTGCTGTTTTGTGATGCCGTTTCTATGGAAATATAATTGCCATATTAATCTTAAAGCTAGCACGCAATTATTAGGGTGGGGATCAAATTAGCAAACCCGTCCAAATCTTTTTCTGGGCTGCTGCTTGCTGGAAATGTTCTGTGTCTTTACACTGTACAGAGCAGCTGTATAGTCAGCAAATAAGACTTTAGTGTACAGGTATGCAGTGTTGGGCAGTTTTTTATCTAATTAAACTACATTTATGAGTAGTGTGGTGGTAGCGGCGCTGTTTTCTGACTCAAATATCTTTTCAGTAGCGAAGCTCTTTAATTGATCAAGTAGTGCGGTAGCGTCCACAGAAGCTACATTTTCCCAAGCATTTCTGAATCTGCAGCTCAAGCTTAAGTCTTGATACAACTGCTAAGAATCAGTGCGTGGTGCCATCACATACACGGACCTAGGCTACATGTGAAGCCGACAGAAGCACTTCCGTATGACGGTGATGCCGTAGACATAGGTCTACCAATTACTGGGCTGATGCCTGAGACTGATGCAGGGGAACATTGAGGGGGAATAAAGACAAGACTGAGTTTACATGATAGAAAGGACAGCGAGAGCAGAGAATACATCTTATAAACAGTTGAACTGAACAGTTTGCCATGTTTATTTGTTTGTTTGACTTAACTTTTGAATGTTGGTACAATAAAATGTAGGGGGAAAAAAATTGCTTAATGTAGTGAACTACTTTTGCAGTGTTACATGTAGCTTAGTTTGCTACATTTCTTTTGGGGTAGCTTCAGTGTAGTTAAGCTTAATTTAACGTAGAGTAACTGGTGTCTTAGCTCACTACATTTTCAATGTAGCTTGACCACCACTGCAGGTATGTATGTGTAGTCAGTCATTCTGGAGAAAGCTTGATGTGACACTTGAACTCTATGAAAACACAAACACCTCTCCTCTGATGCCTGCACATCCCCTGTCATAACATTTCCCACATCGTCATATCATCCCTCCTCCTTCATTTCCCTGCATACTTATTAGGCTCCATCTCTGCACAGGCCCACGTCACGCTAACCCCTCCCTCCCTCTCTGTGGGCTGTGAGTGCGTCATTTGTGTAACTCCTGGCTTTGCTCTGGGTGAACAGGGGCGGTTGGTACCCCCTGTCAGCTCCTCTGCTGAAAGGTTTCCCAGAGTATTTATATGTGGTCTGCCTGCTGTTATGGTCTAATGTACGGGGCTGACGGCCTTTGCGTGTGTGTGTGTGCGCAGTTCTGATGCCTACATTACACAGCCTTCTGCAAATCTACATTGATGGGAATTGAGGAATTGAAAGCACCTTGATTAAGGCTGCCTCTGTAACCATTTACAGCAGTATATGTAACTTCCTATTCAGTCAACTATAAATCCAGACAGATTGTTTGGCATGAAAGAAAAAGCCCTCATTCACAATACGTGGTGGTGAACTATGTTGGTTTTTAACTGGTTTAAAAAAAACCTTACTACATAAGCTGCACTGTTTGTATCTTGCTTACTAGTAGTAGTATTTTACTGTTGTAAGATTGTATTGCCTAATCCATCCTGAAAAATCTAAATCCTAGTGGACTATAGATCTATAAGATTGTTTAGCCCACATTGGAGATATTGTATTGGCTATAAATCTGAATGGGGAGTACCATGTGTGTGGTGTTGTGAAAGGAGGAGGAGGGAGGAGGGGGGGTGTATTAAATTTAGTTTGGCCTTATTTTACCCGACAGGCTGAACGTCCGCCAAAGGAAGGCTGGATTATTGCTCTAGCTCTTTTCATTGATGCTCCCTTAGGTTTAGCTTGGAAACTCAATGGGAAGCCACGGGGGCTCCTTTTTATTACATCTGTCATGTGAGTGATGTGGTATTGCAGCAAAAACAGCTGCCGTCTTCCATTTTCCGATTATGAATGAGCTAGAAAACACACTGGTGAGTCACACAGTGAGGTCTTGATCTGTGGACACGGCGGGCCGCAGGTCAAGGCGAGGGGGAGGAAAAAAAACATCATGCACGTGCTCCCAAGAACAAAAGCTTCTGTTGACCGCACGCCACATTCCATAGTGTGTGTGTGTGTCTAGTACCGTCCTGGCCTCTGTGCTGACCCAGGTTCTCGGCCCACGCTATCACATCTTATCACTGAAGGCATTCTTGCCTGGAATCCTGAATGCAGCATCTGAGTTTTGTTTCCATCACGCCGCCTAACAAAAGTCCTAATCCGTGTTTTTTCCAGCTATTGAGAAAATAAACGTATTGTGGTAATCTGCGCTTGTCTCCGGCCGGAGGTAATGATCTTGATGAGCGTAACTCTCAAGCAATGAGTTTCCCAGAGATGACTAACAACTTGCTAATGCTGCCTTTTAACTGATAATGGTTTCATCAGATGCATCTAGGTCCCGTCCATTCTACGGTGTCATTGGCAGGGTCAGCTGTAATCTATATGCAAATCTCAGGCCTCACCGTCACCAAGAGCCTTTTCAGACATTTGTGCACGCATGATTTAATCCGAATAGGTTGTTATTGTTTAGAGAGGTGCAGTCGTTGAAGCCGCTGAGCAACGGTGAACGTTGTCTTCTCAGATGTTGAATTGCTCATTAAGCACACGCTTGTGAGCCTCATTGAATGGTATGCAGAGAAGCACTAGTCTGGGAGTCATCCTGTCGTACTGCTGGCCACTTCCTACGCGCCATGTGGTCCCTAGCCAGCCGTGTTGTTGACGCCGCCGTCGCGTCTCATTACACATGTTCTTTGTTTGCCTCCTCCACACAGTGCCTGAGGATGTCCAAGCGGAACCTGTTCATACGTCTGGTGCCGTGCCGCTGCTTGCGGGGCGAGGAGGAGGCGGTCACGTCGCTGGACTACTCCCACTGCAGCCTGGAGACCGTTCCCAAGGAGATATTTGGCTTCGAGAAGACCCTGCAGGAGCTCTACCTCGATGCCAACCAGATCGAGGAGTTGCCCAAAGTAAGTGGATAATTGTGTAGTTCAGCGCAGTAATGTGTGGCAATCTGCAGTTAGGATAATAAGCATGGCAGTTATTAGCCAATGATGAGGCCTTTTCCCTCCGTTAGCGGCTAGCGGACTGAGAAGATGTCGTGGTAAAGGCTTAGTGCTAGCCAACCTGAAATGCATTGGCAATTGGCATGTAGTCTTCATGCGGAAGTGCCAGTGCATTTGGTCAATTATTTAATGGCTTTGTAAATAGGAAGACATTGCTAAAGAGGTCACCTGGTATCAGCTTTGTCTGTAATTATCAGAAAACCTTGTGTGTGACTTCACAGCCTAGCTTTTGAATGATAACAACAAGGAAATTAAGGCAAAATATTTGACAATTGCCACATGATGTATTCATGTTACTTTACGTCCAGTTTATTGTACACCACCAACTGGCGTTGGTCTGCTTTTGAAACGTGTATTTGCTCCATATTATTTTCATCAGTGTGCTGCACACGCAGCATGCATTGAATATGCAGGAACCACTGTTGACGGTGGTATTAATTAGTCAATGACCCGCTGTAATGGATTCTGCATTTGCTTTGATGCAATAAAAGCAAGTCATAACGGCCCTCAGCTGTTGCACGCCTCTCTGTAACGGCCTCTCATTCTCTCTCTCTCACTCAGCAACTGTTTAATTGTCAGTTGCTCAACCGACTGAGCATGCCAGATAATGACCTAACAGTGTTGCCGGCAGCCATCGCAAACCTCATCAATCTTCGGGAGCTCGATGTCAGCAAAAACAGTAAGCAGAACCACCTTTCACTTTCACTTCTAGGTTGTTGCTTGCAAAGTTCAGTCAGCTTTCATTAAGCCTTTCACTAAGACTTGTCCAAGGGAAGAACAGTTTATCTGCGATCTGTGATTGATTACAAACTCGTCTAGTGAGAGTTTGCATGCTCATATTCCATATGAGCATGCCTCATGTGGGATTTGTCAATAGCACATTTGGCATTGCAAGAGTGTTTAATACAGAAATATTGGAGGATTATCCATGTATTTAGTGGGAATGTGTCTTAATATCTATGTATTTAGTGGGAATGTGTCTTAATATCTATTTGCCGCTTATTTGAAATAATAGTTTGTGCATGTTCTGTGGCCATCACTAATCATTACAGAATATTTTTTTTAAACTACAATCCAGGAAACTGTTACGCTAAAGCCTCAAAACCACAACCTTTTTTGCATGCGTTGTCTGACGACAATAGCCTACATATCTCTGAAGCCTTTAATGTAGTAGATTAAGACGTAGACGAGTGGAAACTTGCGCTGAACACTAAACCTTCTTTCACATTCAGTGTTCCTGCTTCTGTGAAGAAGTCAGAATGAGTGTTTCCCATTCATTAACAATACTATGGCGGCCCTCCACAGTAAAAGCTCTTCTGCAATAGTTTAACAATGAACTATACTTCTCATAACAATCGCTAAAGCCGGTCAGACACTGCACTTGGCTCATTTGTGCATCTTCTTCCCCACATTGCGTTGTGGTCGCTGCACGCTGTTGCACCGCACACACTGTAGTTGCCTTGTTCCACAGAGCGTGAACGGGTCAGTTCAGCTCATCATAATTCCATTCCATCACTCCACGCCCACGCGCATAGACACGTGGCCAGCCCTGAAGCCGAGTTGCTTGGAACTGCTTCGAACGCACACTTCCCCAGCTTAGCTTCGCTACCTCATCATCACTGCTAAGGTTAACTAGCTAATTTTGACCAGTTATTATATTGTATAATGCTTTTACCACAAGCGTTTGCTTGGCACAATACACGTCAAATTGCTACAAAAAGTCTGCAGACGATTCAGCTGGAATGGTTAAGAAGATGTGACTGTGATTGCGCCTACCGCAGTTTATCTCCAGTTGTCTCCAGTCAGTGCAGTTGGTCCCCGGGCGCCGCGTGAGTGGCTGCCCACTGCTCCCTTCGGGGATGGGTTAAATGCAGAGAATGAATTTCTCCTAAGGGGGATTAATAAAGTATGATTAAAAATAAAAAATTAGATTAAAAATTATATTGCAGTCTACAATTGTATGCAAACAGTTTTTAGAGTTCACAACCATAGTGAAGTTACCGTAGCTTACTGTGCATGATCAGATAATGCAGTAAGCTCTACTTCAGTACGTTGTTTATATTGTTATTAGTAAGTTATAAGAACATAATGTGTATCTGTATAATTTTCTAAATACATAAAATGAGCAAACCTATATAGCCTATTATTTTATGAAAGGCCCTGCTTTGTCACAGTTCTTCCAATTGCATTAAATTAATGCATTTAACTAAAATCTTTCATATATTTCATCCATTTCAGTTGCTAATGAAATGAGGTGCTTATTAACATGATTATACTGTAGGTTGCGCTTCACGTGCTTTATTGCAAACGGCTGAATCCACATTTGGCAAATGGATCCTTTTGTTGAAGAAGAGATTTAGCTGGAGCCAGACACTTTGTTAGACTTGCTGGTCCAGCAGGCCAGCCTGACTCAAAGTGTTGATGTCTGTGATGGCGTGTCTATCACCCCATGTTGTGTTTACATGTAGAGGCACTTGCTCTGCTTTACAAAGCACTCTGCGTTGCATGTTGTGGACACAAAGCAAAGTACAACGAACAAAGAAAATAAGCCTTGAGTTTCACTGGCACCCGCTTCCCCATTGGTTTGTTGGTGCCATGCGAATGTGTGGTGAGAACTTGCAGACTGTGTCTCAGTAGCCCGGCCCCTCCTCCGTGCAAGTTACATCAGGCACTCTGGCTGTTGAGAAAGGAAAGGTGGAGAGGCATTCTGGCTCGGTGCCCAGGTCTTCTAACCAGATCTGCCAGACTAGGCTGCTGGCTAGCTGCTGTACCGATGCACACCTGTTAAAAAGTTTATAAAAGATTTGAATAGATGTAGATAACATTTAAATGTATTTTTAACAACCCCACACATTTGAATACTCAAGAAAAAATGTTTCATTCCATGTTTTGTTTTGTTGCTCTGACCTCTAGGTATCCAGGAGTTTCCAGAAAACATAAAGAATTGCAAAGTACTAGCAGTTGTAGAGGCCAGTGTGAATCCCATATCAAAGTGAGTTGCCATATTCCCATCAGATGCATCACTGCTAAGACAATGCACCGGAACATGTCTAGATCCACTAGAAATATGCTAGTGTTTGGATGTCATGCTGTTGCAGTAGCTTCACTGTTTGTTTCTTAATGCGGTGAGTGATGTAAGGTCTTGCTTGCTCTGTCATCAGGCTCCCAGAAGGCTTCACCCAGCTTCTCAGCCTAACTCAGCTCTACTTAAATGATGCCTTCCTTGAGTTCCTTCCAGCCAGCTTTGGCAGGTCAGTTATCCTGTGAAAAGTGCCATCTCCTAGCCGGGTGATATTATTGCATGCCCCACCTGCTCCACTTTACATGCAAGTGTGGGCGCTCTCAATTGAAAGGTTTGTGCCAGTAGGGCAGGGGACCAGAGGAACGATCAGAGTACAGATGTGCGGTGTCTATTGAGTTAATCATCCCCACATTGGTCTTGTTCTGATTGGCTGAAGGTCCAGTCATGTGCTAGAGCCAATGTCCGTTGTTCTGATGAGTTAAAGTTGCTACAATCGCCTGCTAATGAGTTCCATGACAACAACATAACAAATTCCAACTTAGAAAATGATTAAAAACCCAAATACATAAGCTCGCTGGACTGGTCAGTGGTTTAAAATATGTTTTATGTGAACTGTGGCTGTGGTCAGCTACAGCTACATGTTCGCGGCCCCTTACCTTCTCCCAGGAAGACTATGGCCTTTTCTCTCTGTGAGACCGGTCGGCAATGTAGATACTCCATGCTTGTCTGAAAGCAGGGTCCCTTTTCCAAAAGCCCATCTCAGCAGAGGAGCTATTGTACCATCTGTTAAACGTTAGCCATGTAGTACATCTTGTCAATACATCTTCCCTCAGGTAATGTAGCATGGGAAGCTCAATGTAAGGCATGTTGTAGGAAGAGGCTGCGTCATAGTTTATAACGCACCATACGTCTTATGGATTCCCTACTAACTGTCATAGTTTATAACGCACCATACGTCTTATGGATTCCCTACTAACTGTCATAGTTTATAACGCACCATATGCCTTATGGATTCCCAACTAGACGTGGTTGAAATGTCCATCTTCTGATTAATCTTGGGAACAAGTTGCCGCCACCACCCTTTGCTGAGAGGGTCAACTGCTCTCTACTCAGAGATGCAACCTGCTCTATGAACTAATTATGGTATGGCTTTCTTGGTGAACTGGGCACAACGTTTGGCTCCTGTGCGAGACGGTGTGACATTGACACTGCGTGGTGCAATGTACACACAGGACAGCATAGTTGGTTAACATTTCATCATTAGATCTCAAGCAAAACGCCTTGCATGGTGTTATGCTTGTGAAAGAGCACACTCTTTGCAACCACGAGCCTGCAATAGTGAAATGTCTTGGAGGACTGCCTTTTAAAGTGTTACGATACAATATTGTTGACGTTCTTACTTCACCGGTACAGGGAAAGTCAGCAACCCAATAAAGAGTATAAGCCCAGTTGAGTTTTCAACATTCTTCATCACAGTTGCTTTTTTCTGTGTTGTTTGCTGACAGGTTGACTAAACTGCAGATCTTAGAGCTGCGGGAGAACCAGCTGAAGATGCTGCCAAAGTAAGTCCCCTACTCCTTCACACCTGAATCTCCAAATGCAGCACCCTCATAGCTGCAAGAAATGCTTTGTGATTCACTGCTTGACATTGCCAGGACAAGGAAACGTGTCGTTATTACCTGAAATTCCATGCACAAACAAAATTATTTCTAAATGAATGATTAGGTGCAATCAAGTACTTACTGGCACAGGAGACATGTCATTCACCTGCCTGGCTTTACCTCAGAACCCCTTCCAACAGTAGCATTGAATTTCATAGTATTACATAACGTGTAGATGTGCTGCTTGCCATGGCAGGTTTTCTAATCCTCTTATGAGATGGCTTTGTGGTAAGTAGCCTATATTGACTATATTGTGGGCGGGGGGTTAAGCTCCATTTCAGGTTAATCCCATATCTTTTCCATTTCATGGAAAATAGCTTTGTCTTCAAATGGCTTTTTGCCCTACGTTTCCACTGTGTTCCACTCACTATCCAGCTCCCTCTGGCTCCACACTAGCAGTGCAGCGGTGCATTAGTGCAGCGCAGCACCTTTGGAGCAGTGTTTACGTGACAGAGGCCAGGCCTGTTCAGCACAGAGGAAGGACTAATGGTCAGAGGTGTGAGTACACATACGTGTGGTAAAGGGCCAGAGAATGGCACGTCCACTCCTGTAATCCAAACACGGACGTGGGCACACTAGGTTTGTTCTCTGACCAGGTCCATCCTCTCTGGCATGCTCTCCTTACCTTGAGTGATTTGTGCACCTCACTTACCTTGCTTCCTCTAGAGCTAGAATGCAATCAATGTGATTGTTGCCCAGCATGGACATGGATAGCACTGTGGCCTCACAGCAAGGTCGGGGTTCGAAACCGGCCTCATCCCGGCCTTTCTGTGTGAAGTGTGCATGCTCTCTCTGTGTCTGTGTGGGTTTCCTCCGGGTGCTCCGGTTTCTTCCCACTATCAAAAACATCAGGTTCACTCTCCAGCCAGTGCTGTTTGACCAGTGACACTGACTTCTATCTGGAGTTGTTCCCCGGGCGCTGCACTGTGGCTGCCCACTGCTCCCATGAGGGATGGGTTAAATGCAGAGGATTAATTTCACTACGTGCATGTGACGATAAAAGTTAAATTCCTATCAAGTTCATCAACATCAAATCTGCTTTTTATTAATTTTTCCCATAAGAGGTGCACTATGCTAATAAGGGAAGTGAGAAATGTAAAAAATGCATTAAAAAAATCCCTACTGTTCTACCAGAACCCATCTACTGTACCTACACATTTTTTTAAGTACATGACTAACTAGAGTTTAATCGTTTATGGTCAACCAGGATTGTGAAATTCTGTACATGAAATACAAACTACCGGTTAAAGGCCATTGTGTTTCTCTTTTTAATTATCAAATGTTCAAAAGGTTTCTGCTTTGATTTTAGTTGCCATAGTCCAATCTTTATATTTTACATTACAAAGCTAGTCTTTGGTGTAAAATTCACAAACCTAAAACAAATTATAGACGGGCCAGTCTGCCTTGGACCCCAAGAAACGTAATATACATTCACATGTTTATGTATTTAGGTTTTTGTTGCTGTTTTACAGAGCCTTACATTCATATGTTGACAGTTTTGGGATGCGAGACATGATCGGCTACATTGGGGCTGTCAGAGGTTCTTAACTTAAGAGGAAGGTTACAGTGCCGCTTATTCACGGGCCTTGCCTAGAATATGCCATTTCTAGCTTTTTGTGACATTATATTGACCCTCTGTAAAGAGTAGATTAAAAGCTCTAATTCATACCTGCTAATTGATATACTTGTATGTATAACTTGAATATGTTGAGGAATTATGAGAGTGCCTAATATATGGCATGTGTTAATAAGAGGAATCTTTCTGGAATGACATGATACTAACCATTTTTATTTTTCCCCCTAGTGTAGCATACAGTTCTGAATGAATAATGACTCTGCTCATTTTGGTGACAGGCACTGAGCACTGAAGATATGCTATGTATTCTTGCCAAAATGGCACTTAGGTCTGTTTTGAAAAACCCCGTCTTTTAAAATACTGTTCACGTTGGGCATTTATTATATAACATTTTAGCATTAAGGGAGAGCTTTAGTATTCCAGAGGGGACATTTGTTGGTAAAGCCCGCATAAGACAACAAGGAAGTGCGGTGGAAATTTTCAATATGCAAAATATAGAAAGATTCCTATAAATGTGAATTATTCATGCAAATGTACAGTTGCATAATTCATACAACAGTAACACGGTCATGTATGATCCTGCTGGTCACCACAAGCACAATGTTTGAGTGGGCTGCTCTAACCAGTGTCTGTACTGTGTGTGTCCTCTACAGAAGCATGCATAAGCTTACACAGCTGGAGAGGTTGGACTTGGGGAGCAACGAGTTTGCTGAAGTGGTAGGTGTCTGTCTGAACTAACTGTCTGCCCTACGCCAAGGCTGTGATTGTGCTGCTGACCTCATCTTCTCATGCCATCATCACCTCTTCTCTGCTCTCCTCCATGTTAACGCAACCGGGATCTCTCCCCTTTATGGTCAAGATTTGCTATAAACACGAGCTTTGTGAGCCGTTGTGCTTGCAGTAGACTTTTCTTTTTTGGAGGGGGCGGGTGTGTACCACATACCGTATGTGTGCATGTTTTTATGCAATTAGAAAAAGGTATGTCGTGTAAGTTGTGTGTTGTTGCATGAATTGTGTGTTTTGTTTACCACCATGTTAAGTGCTCTTTTCCAAGGTTCAGTGGTAAACTAAGCTGTCATCAAAGCCTGACATGGGAATAAACTGTCCTAACGTTAATTATTGCAGCTCTTTACTGCTTGTCACCCAATACACACACACACACGCTCTTACTTAACAATGGCCCACATGTAGATGTGTTCTTCTCATTGCCTATGCAGCCTGAGGTGTTGGAGCAGCTGACAGCAATCAAGGAGCTGTGGATAGACGGGAACAGGCTGACATTTCTACCTGGGGTATGATACACACTGACGCGCACACCGAAAGGCCAGCTTGCATCAAATCTCCCTGGGTAAATTTTACTCAAATGATCATCTGAAATGACAAGATTATTGTCACGCCCTCCGCCGGGCTGGGATTCTGCCTTATTGTGACGCCAGCGGAGCTGCAGTGTTACAGTGTTACGAGTCGTGGTTACTATTGATGGTAGGACAGAGTTGTTCTAAGTAGATATTACTCGTGTATTGCAGTCTATGGATTATTGCTGTGCCTGGGATTGTCACGATTTCAAGAAGGGTGTCCCATGTCCTGGTCCCAACAAATAGGTATACCTCTATCTCCTTGATTGAATGGGGTAAAATAA
This sequence comes from Amblyopsis rosae, assembly GCA_025399935.1. NCBI lineage: Eukaryota > Metazoa > Chordata > Actinopteri > Percopsiformes > Amblyopsidae > Amblyopsis > Amblyopsis rosae. Next base: position 412 of record JAODTR010009262.1, on the reverse strand, counting down.
AATAACGACCTGGGAAAATGATGTCGGTTAGAGGTTCTGAATGTCTGTTTCTATTACTTTTCGGTTAATCGTCCAGCCCTAGTCAGAGGTGCTGTTTTTTTTTTTTTAGCATAATCGAAAAATCATTAGTGTGGTGTTTACTATGTTGCAAATTGTCATTGTGTATGCTATGCATCTTATATTTTAATTATGTCCCAGTGCTGAATTGGCCAGAATGGGTCACATGCAAATCCCTTTTCCCCAAAATAACAGCTTGTTTCTAACTGGGTCACATTTAAAGTATTAGTTCTGCTGCCAGCATATCAACAGCACCCACTGTAATCACAGCATGGCCTCCTATGAGCATTAGGATTGTAATCTTTGAAACACCATCCATCCATCCATCGTCATCCGCTTATCCAGAGTCGGGTCG
>JAODTR010009241.1:0-29851 GCA_025399935.1 Amblyopsis rosae | reverse complement strand
GTGGGTTAGAGTCCCACCAAACTCCATTACAATAATGTTTTTTATTTTTTACCTAGTTTTTCATTGTTTCTTATTTAATTGCACTTGTTCCCTTCATCCTTTGTTCAAATGTTTTTAACTGTAAACCACGTTGAGTTGCACATTGTGTATGAAAGGTGCTATACAAATAAAGTTTATTATTATTATTATTATTGTATCAGACACTAAAATATAATAAAGGGTATCATCAGTAGCAGGTTCCAGAACTAACATCTACATTTGGCACATAGGTTTAACTGTAATCAATGTAAACATAAATAAATAAATAAATAAATAAATAAAACTATAATATATTTGTAAAACAATGCATTTTATTAGACTACTATGAAACATCTTACGTATTCAATTCAAATGAATATCTTATTGTGAATTATGTGTCATAGTCAATTATATTTATTTAGTTATGGGTAAGATGTAAGTTTAATGTATTTAAGGTTTATTGGTATTGTCCAAATTGTCTGAGTAGTTGACAGAAATGCAAAAAGTGTGGCATGAGACGATATGCATGGCACACATAACTGGTTTGACACCCGCCAGGAAGCATATTAGCTTCACGTATATAGACCCATTTATGATTATAAAATGGAACAGTATTAGCTATGTGTTGCAGTTATAGAATGGTTTGACTTAAATCCTGATTCCTGTGATGAATGTGAAATACAGTACAATACTGTACAGTAAGGTACGAAAAAACGACATTTAAAGTGGTTCATTATTAACTCTGCATGTACATTTTGTACACACCGTGTACACACTTTTTCAGTGTACGATAGCCTACTAAACTCACGACACACGTGTATTTAATTCTAGACATAATCTACAGTACACGTCAATTTAAGCAGATGAGCCCATTTACAGTACGGTACCATACAAAACAGGCTTTCAGTATACTTTATATACGGTTCCGAGTTAAAACTGTGCACAATGATAGATCACATCACAGTTAAACACAGATCCAGTATTATCCAGTCTTATATCAGGACACAAATACGATTGTTATTGAAAAGGCACAGTACCTTTATGTTGCAGGACTCCCGCGAAATAACACCGGGCTGTGTCAAAATACTGCAAAGACTTCCGGAAAAAACAAAAGCTCTTTATTTTCTTTCCAAAAGAAGGTCATACATTATCAAAGTTAAATTAAAAACCTATCAAAAAGTAGACTACCAAGCAAATACTAAACAAACATTACACGTGTCTATCAATATACTTAACTTTATGCTTTATATTTATTTTCAAACGGCCTTGACTAAATATTGTACAGATTATTAAAGACAGCTTTATGTTGTTTTATATCAGCGGAAGCAAGAGTGCTTTTAATGTGAAACAAGAAATCGCTGGGCAGCAAGAAGCAATACGTCAATATCTACACAATACATGTATTATACAATTATGTATAATTGTATGTATAAAAGTGATGGGGCACAAATATTGCTAGTTATCAATAAATCCAACAAGACCAGATTAAATAGCATTAAACAGAGCTATCAAGGAACACAACATAGTTTCACATCATATTGGCTACCATATTTTTATTTATTCATAGAGATTTCTGACATGCACTTACTGTTTTGTTTATTTCAGTCTGCAAAAGTGTAGGATAATCTAATCAAATAAAATATATATTGACAATTACATCAACATTGTGCACTTAAAAAAATACAATATATCTTTAATGTCTTCATGCTTTTGTGTTTTGTTGCTACTGACACAAGGCCACTGCATTAGGAAAGCAAAATATATATATGTGTGTGGTGTGAGTTTGTATTCTACAACTAAATGTGGGTTGATGTTCTTAGAAGCGTCTACGCAACAAAAACATGAGAAAGATGGCGCTGAGTAGAATACAGAGGATAAATACAGTGGGGACCACAATCTCTGTAACCATCTCCATGTGGCCTATCAGGGGATCTGAAATAAATAGAAATACAAACACAATCTGGTGTCTAATATAATCGAAAGCAATATACGTTGTTCATTTATTGGATATCTCACATCATTGTGCCTAAACTTCATCATGCACTGGCCATGCCTTAGAGCTCCCTGCATGATCCTTATTTTCGATGGCTTTTCTTCTAGCTGGAGGGGCAAAACAAAGATCAATTCTGTTAGATATTGGAAAAAGGAACCCAAAACAGAATTTCTCTTTGTTTGGCCCCACCTAGCTCTTTTTTAAAACTACTGTAATATTGGATGGTACTAACCTGCAGCTAAGAGCTGGTTACTGGAAGAGCATGTCTCTATGGATTTCCTCTTCCAACCCTCCATCTGTAAAGATTTTAAAACTTATATCTCAGTTGGTCTATATTGTTACAAATACTTCCATATATTGTTTTGTGTTTATGAGAGTTTTCTTGATTTTGCTGTCTGAAGTCTTTGCCATGAAGGAATCTTACCTCTCTCTGATGGGGAAACCCTTTAGAACTAATGATTCTTTTATATAATTGGACAGAGGCTTTTGGTTAACGTGGTTTGTTTTTGTTCCGGAAGTCGACATAGTAGAGCCCAAATCTCTCAGAGCACCCTTCATCCCACTCAAACTTGCAGAAAGTTACAGTTCAGCACAGCATCTCTCGGGGTCTATTCAACCCTTACAGCCCATTACAGCTGGCTCTGCACAAAGCTTGAATACAACTATTATCAACAGAGGAACTGCATTGTTGTTAAAAAAAGAAATGCTGAATTGTTCAAAGCTAAATCAGTTGTCACTGCACTCTGTGTTTGAAAATGTATGTGTGTGTGTATGCGGATAGAAAAACATAGTACATGTGTACCATGTTTTCACATTTACATGGTTCCATTGGTTTTGTGTATGATTGTTTTTTCATTGTTTTACATGTATGATTTTCTCTGTGTATGCAGTGTTTGTTGTTTATTTGTGTATCTGTGTGTTTAAAAACAGTGGACATACTGTATTTGTAGACAGAAGACAGCATGAGAATGTTATATCATTTAGCATAACAATGAGCCCAACGAGTGTTACAGAACGATTATGAGCGTTCTGGTAACCTGGGCCACCTGAACTAGTTGTATTTAAACGGCTTTTTTCAGGCCTGGCAGAGCTGACATGAACATCTTTACTAAGGTCACAGGATTAGTCCAAAAAACCAGGTATGTTCAAAACACTGTGGATGAGATGTGTCAATGTGTCCATCGGCCAGGTATGTGCACATGCTCTTACGTCCTGGACACATTCAGCATTGGTTGCCCATATAATTTTACATTTGATAAAATGAAGCTATAGTATAAGATTATTCGTCTTAGGGGAAATGTCCATATTTACTGTAAACACATTGGCTACATATTGCATGTATGGCAAACAAAAATAGGTTTATTGGAGAGTCTCTTGGGTGCTATCTTATGGTAGGCCTATCTAATTTTAAATGAATAATGTGGTGACCAGCCTACTATCTACAATGACACACTAATTTGTTTCTATATTATACTTTCTTTAAAATAATTAATTGAGAGGTATGTTTGGGATTTAGATATTTTGTTATTCAATTATTTTATTTATAATGACCTCCTTCTCCATAGCAAGCTGGGTTCTGTGCTCCAACGTGCCTTCTATGGGTCCAGTGGGAAGGTGAGTCAAATTACTTCTTTGATAAAGGAAATTAAAATAATATGCTTTTAAATGTAATATGGCCCAACACAATCTACATTCAGTGTCAAGCATGTGCAGTACAATATTTATGGTAACTGTGCTCCTAGGTGACCCTTTTTGAGCAGAGGAACTTTGCCGGAAGACGGCTGGACCTGAGTTCTGACTGCCAAAAACTTAGTGACAAGAACTTCCCTGAGAAATGTAACTCTGTACAGGTGGAGAGTGGAGCGTAAGTAGACACCCCCGCCTAATGTAATATGTGTGTTACTGCAGCCCGTTTACACTGACTATAGGTTGTCTTTGGACCTGTTTAGCAGTCTACACTATAGGCTACTGTTTTGCATTTCAGTAAGCCTATTTGATTCCCTTTTCTCTCAAGTATTATTAGACATATATTCTAGGTTCTCTAGTGATAGCCTACTTCTGCCTTAAATCTAGTGTAATTGCATACTAATAATTAGATTACATTTTAAAATCTGACAGTTTTGGAAGGGTATTATTTACACATGTAGAGTTCTTCCAAAATGTGTAAGCACATATAGGCACGTTTCTAAATGTGCTGTTCTCTCCTCTCGGTCCCTGAAGATGGGTGGGCTTCGAAAATGAGAACTTCCGGGGACGCCAGTACCTGTGGGACATGTCTGACGGGGCAGTCCAACTGCTATGACAGATGGTGTGCCCAGGTGGACCACATCTCCTCTGTTCGCACTGTCAAGCAGGTGTGGAAATAAACGGAACATCAACAAGTATAGGCCCTGTAATGATTTAAACTATGTTGAGGTTTAGCCATGCAAGACATTGGTGGTCTTGAAGCAAAGATGCCCCATTTAACTCTATAGAGCCTAAAATAGGCTGGGGCCTAAATATGGCATTTTCTTTCATTATTTCAGGTTTATGAACTGTATTTCCTTATAAACTATGCACATTGTTTGGTAGGTATGGATGATAGGCCTATAGGCTGAGAATAAATAAGCCTACACACACAGAGGGTCTATTCCCTACAGGATAACAACCCCCCTAGAGCCCAGATATTTGAAAGACCTAGCTTCTCTGGTAAGAAGATGGAGATCCAGGATGACATTCCCAACCTGATGAATCGATACAGCCTCAACAGAGCTTCCTCCATCCGTATCCTTGGAGGAACGCAAGTGTTGAGACTCATTTGGGGTCCCCAAGCCTCTGATTTTATGGATGACATTTAAAGTTCAGACTAGACCCATGTGAAACACTTCTAGACTCACCACTAAAATAGAAGAGCAGGCATTAAGATGCACATTTTCCTGCAGCTGGGTGATTTACCAAGAGCCCAATTACAGAGGTCCTCATTACATCCTGGAGAAGCGCGACTACAACGCAGGCGACTGGGGTAGCCAGACCAACACGGTTGGCTCCATCCGCAAGATCCACTTCAGCTAATAATCCTGCCACCTGTTGACCTCATTTTAAAACTGGACTATCTTGAAACATTTTGGTAATAAACAGAAAAAGCAGACACTGTTTGGTTCTTAACACAAGAATGTAATTTCCCAGTATACAAGACAATATATGAACAGCATGATTAATGCCATTTTGTTTAGCCTATACCTAATTGAGCAAACGCATCCTAAATTGGCCACACATGGCATGTTTTGGTCTCAGCTGCTTTAGGCTTATGTGACATATAGCCTTAGGTCATGTAGTGCAACTTGGCTCTTACACAGCTGATTTTAGAAGCTTTGATAATTCCAAAATACACTTAATGGTAGACTTGAAATAACTTTTATTTTCTGTAAAGGCACTGTCAAACAGGTAGAACACACTATACAAATGATATAAGAACATGCAGACCCAGAGCCCAGTTTAATAAGATACTTACATTACTGGAGTCAACCATTGGCAAATAGCTAAGAAACACACAGCCTAAAGCAGTTTCATATGCCTTGTACCATATTGGCTTCTATTAAAGCTAAATAACCACTTTAAAGTAAACCAAATTCATTACACATAGACAGTTTTAAAATACAATAGCCTAGTTAAAACAGGTTAAAATACAACATTTGAAATTACAACTTAGGTACATTTTACAACTTGTATTTAAAAGCTAGTGAAATTTCCAGACGACTTACTCATGGTAAAATAAAGTGCAAGTAAAATCCTCAGTTAAGACGGTAAAAAAAAAAAAGTTCACGACTTTAGAGCTTGTCCAGTAGGGGAGCAGCCATGTTCTTGATAAGAGATGACTGGAGCTGAGGGATCAAGCTGATTCTCATAAGCTTGCTGCTTGAGTACTTGTTCTTAACTGCCTGGAGAAGGATGGGAGTGTTAGTACAGCGATATGCAAGGGGAAGAGTGTTAACGCAATGCTTTGCCAACTCACCTGAAACTTCGTTTTCCGCTCATTGACGAGCACCACATTTTTGGCAATGTGCTGCATGACAGGTTTGAGGTGGCCCTCATCATAAGTAGAGTAATGTTTCTGAGTAGGAGACTAACAGGGGAAGTTCCACCGTCAGGCTGACAACTCATGCTAGCCATTTGAACACAAACGATATCGCAAGTGAGCTCACCCATGGCAGGCCATCCAGCAGCAGTTGAGACAGACACAAGGAGGCAGCGGCGATCTCAGAGGGCCGGTAGTGCACCATGTCGTAGTCAACCAGGGTCAACTCCATGAGATACTTGGAGAGCGTATGCTTTTCTACGTTAGACTAAAACACAAGGGTCACTCCATTAACAGCCAACCAAGGCAGTGCATTAAAGAAGGTGACCCCAGCATGACTCAGTGCATAGACTCACGTTGGCAGCTTTCGATGCCCTCCTCAGGAAATGCAATGGGAGCGGACGTCCCAGGTCAAAATTAAGGCACCGCAGGACTACCTGTTCCATTTCCAGAACCTGGGCTTTTGTGAACGCATTGTCTGTGATGTAGGCAAAGTCCGCTACCTCTGGGCTGTACATCTCCTCGTACTTTGAGGCCACCAGCATGGCAGTCACCCCAACAAGCTGTAGCTTTCGGCGAGAGACCGGTTGGACCTGCCGGACGTTAAAGGGTCCATTATTGACAAACGGACAGAAAGCTTAAGTGTCGAGTTCCCTTTGGGGAGCCTACCTGAAGAACACGATCCAAGACAGCAACTGTGAGGTACAGAGTCTCCTGCAGCAGCTGAAATCTGGAGTGAACCTGGATCAGCCAGTCGACGAGGATGGCTCGCATGCGTGATGTGATTTCATAACCCTCCATGTATCTGGGTCGCACCGCTTGCTGTTTCTGTGGAAGTGGAGTTCAGGGTGTTACAAAAGTGTAAAATAAAAGCAATAAAAACCCTAGCGGTGCACAATATATTGACTCGTCATCACGTTGTGCCATATAATATTCTGTTGATTATGTGGAGAGATGGGTCCGTTGCCTGTGTGGCTTTAAAGTGGTGTTCGATCTAGACAGACTAAATACTGTTGCCAAGGAAGACAACGACACAATGGAGATCAAAGAGGATCCAATACTAGTACTAGTTTAAATAAACCTATGCGTTTTAAGATAAAGAAACTTCCTTGACTCCATTTATGCATTTTTACTTGTTTATAAATAGCTAGATGTGATATTGATCATGAAAACTGCAATATCACATTTTGTGCCACCCTACTCCTCCCCACATTTACAACATTCATTACCTCAAGGTCATGGAGATACGCATATATGTCTTTCACATATTCAGAGCACAACTGTGGCATTTCTGCATCCTCAGAGTCAATATCTTCAACACTTAGAAGCGCATCAGAGAAAGCCTGACACAGTTCCTCTTCTTGCATGGAGACATCAATTGCTTCTTGTGGCACAGATGGGAGAGCAGCTTCAGAGGCTGAAGCTGGACACAATGGCTTCTTGACCAGAGTTTGTTTGATTCCAAGGCCATATCCTTGTTTGGTTGTAGCCTTAAGCGGGACTGTTTTCTGTGAAAAAAGTAAGAGTTTCACATTTGCCACAAAGACTAATATTGGCACAATATTTACATTGCTTTTTGATTGTTACCTTTGTGTTAACTGCAAGAGAGGTACAGTTTGTAAGCTCGCCCAGAGCAGCCCTCTTCGGACCGACGGTGGCTTTACCCATGTGTGCTGGGTTTTCTGCACCAGGAAGCTGCTATTGGCATTCAAAACATAACACCGTGAAGTTTAACAACACGCAAAACAAAACAATCGAGTTAATATAGAAAATTGTAACACGTCGAAATAAGGCAAAAGTGTAATCACTAAAAACTATTAACTTAAAGCATTAAAGCACGCTAATGTTAGCTAGTAAAGAACTACAGCAGGCTAGTGTGGTTCAGCAGATGGTTTTCCATTTTAACACAGACTTCACTCACCGCAGCTCGAATTTCCACAGAAGACATGCTCAATATAAAAGTATATGCTAGCACAAGTGAGTTTCACAAAAGATGCAAGATAGCCAATACACGTTTAAAGAATCACCAACCAATCTCTATCGAAATTAATATCTGATCACAAGCCGTGAATGAAGGTTTCAACACACAGCCATTCAAATACAGCTCGATTTTGTTTCATTGGATGCAGCTGGAAAGAATGCAAGCATTTTATTGGGTGCTAGCAGAGCAGGGTCAAAGGTTAACATGCAAATATTATTTACGTACATGATTGTTACCATGGATTGTTACTGATCAAAATAATTAAAGTAGATAATCTAGTGAATAATCAGTGAATAATCGCTAGTGAATAATCATAAACACACAAATCGATTAATTTACACCATTATTTACACATCATTGATAGGCAACCCATTTCTCCCACCTTCAAACATCTTAATCAGTCATATTGTTCTAGCCTATGACTATATGTATTTATTTTTGGACTCTTTCTTGGCCTTACAATATAGAAACATATGAACGTCAAACTATTTATTTTAGATGCAATTAATTCATATCTTGACTTCAATAACACCCTAAACAGTTGCTACCACAAAAGCCTATTTTGCTAAGCTTCTCAAGACTCATATCTGCATTTGACCTTGTGTTCCACTCACTTTTCTACCCTGCCCTCCCAATATTAGTTTTATTTTGTATATACTTCCCAAATAATTTAATTGTATATTGTTTATATAATGTATGCCAGTTAATATTACAAAACTGTATTATATATCCAAATGTTTTATATTGAACTTATTTGCTTGTGTACAATGTAAGATGTCGACGTGTTTTTAATTAGACATACGTCCTTAAATTAAATTTATTATTACTTCTAATTTCTGCAAGTTAGTAAAGTGACAATCAAAAATGAATTTTATTTAAGCACTCCTTCATACAGTAAGCTATAGTTAAAGAACTCACCACAATCCATACCTTAAAATATTTAATGTCTAATTGGCCTGTTAGGAAATTGTTGTTTTCGTTAATATTAGTGATTCAGTGGTGTGGACAAATGCAATTGGTCGATTAAAATAATTACATGTTCTATAAGTACATTTACACATATTGGCCATCCATTATACTATGCTTCAACATTTCACGTCAACAACCATGTTACTCATGGTAGGGTACAAATGGCCAGCCCTATGCAAATGCTTTATTATGCTCTTATGTCATTGTTAATGCTAGTTCAACAAACAGGTTTGCAATATACATCCTTTCATTTATCACAGCGAAGTTCATTACTGGTATGATAACATACAGGTACATTCATATTATTATATGAATTAAATGGCATTTATTTCTGCACCGCAACTTCCTTCCAGGCCAATTTTAACAAAAACAATGCCACCATATCATAATTCACATTGTAATATAAAACACATTTTTATGCAATGGACGGCTGATTACACTGCATCATCCCTTCTGTAGCCTACCTACATTTAATCAATCATGTGAAATCACTTTGTTAGAAAATTGCTGCCCTGCTCAATGACTTACATGTTCAAGAAAATACAATACTGACACAAACACTGAACATCCTAAAAACATACAAACTTTGATAAAATAAAGTAATAAATATTAATGGTCACTCCTCAATTTTTATCTGGAATTAATGTTTAGTTGTTTTGAAACTGTACTCCCTTTATAGCTCAGTCTGGGAAATCTCAAATGTGTGTCGTAGAAGCAGTAGATGTATAATTATAGCAGGCAATATGACCACCTTCAACTAATCAGAACAAATTGTTTGAAAATTCAAGCCAAAATGTCAAGGTTGTAACTTGTGTTTTTATCCAATTGCCTGCTAATTATTTTATTGACACCTACTGCTGCCTGGCTGAAATGTTTCAAAATCAAAATGGTTGTAATTAGACCAGCAATATAACACAATCAAGGAGAGTAATTTTAGGAATGTGCCAAGTCATTTTAGGATTTGGTGGACTAGACCCAAATTGAGCACGAGTCATAATCCACTGGCAATTTGTAGAGTGCAGTTGGAACAAAATACTTCCATTGCCAAGCCAACCACCCTATTTTGGTAGTGTACCATAACATAACTCTACATATTACTCTTTCAACACTATATATTTTAGACATTCTGCAATACTGGCAATAAACCCTCATCTCCCATGTCTCTTTTTGATATACATTTCAAACTGTAAACAAACCTGTCTTTTTGTGTGTGATCACATTGAAAAGGCTGGGTTTTCTGTTTTGATTCAAGTTGCCTGCATTGGGGTGAAGTTCTACTGACACACCTGCTACATCTGTAGCATTAGTATTTTACCTTTTTCTGATCAAGAAGAGGAGACAAACGTGTATCCCTGTATATTTATTTTCTAGGTATTCAATGGGGTGGATGGTGTAAACAGCTTTGCATAAACTCAGCTGCCATTTTGGTTCATCTGAAGATACTCATTGTGCAGTTTCTCTTGTGCCTCAAAAAGCTTACGCAGCTTTTTAGCTTGTCCTTTGCTGATCTCCTTTCCTTCAAGATCATGAGTGGGAAAACCCTGTGAAAATTTATAAAAGGAAACAGTTAATTTCTTCTGGCAGTGATCATACAACATTGGTATGAGCTTCCTATCTGGCCAATGACAAGAATATAATGTAGTAACAGTAAATGTAATTATTAACACAAATATTACAAATGCTTAAATCTCTAACGACTGAATTATGGCCAACATCGTAAATCCAACTTTACCAACAGTAATATATTTCCTTGTTTTTATGCCCTGTCAAAATGTTTTTTACAACATTACACAAAAGTGGTCATGAGCAGCCCTAATCTATATCAGATAAATGTTAACACCAGCCCTAATCAATTAGATAACAGGCAAGACCATGTACGAGCAAATGAGCCTGCATCTTTCGACATAAAAGAAGTGATGCTCCATCCATGCAAACATTTGATGTAAGACTTGCTATGCAAATATAGAACCGAAATGTCTTAAGTAGACATATTGTAGCTATAATAGAATAGTTACCGTTTCATCATATTTTGAATATTTATCCGTTTCAGTACGAAATAATTCACTGGGAGGTATCTTCATCTTTGCAAGTTTAGCCATCTACAAAATCAAAAGCAATGATTTAGTCAAATGGACATTTTTGCCTAGTATCCATTTCAAGAAAGACATGAGATGGTTTGCTGGTAAATAAAAATAAAAACATTTAGTAAATAGCCATTGGGGAATATAATTGTAGCTTTCCTTAAAATTCAAGCATTAGGAGAGCAAATACGCCTGACACACCTCTTGCTCCTTTTTCTTCCTTGCAGCCTCTTCCTTTTTCATTTTTTTCTCTTCTTCCATCTGTGAATGTAGGGGCCATAGTTCTGGTGAGCATTTAGAAGCACCTACTTTAAAGCATCACACTTAAGTCAGAAAGCATTATGCCAGAAACATACATTTGCATTTATGTATTTCAATTAGGTGCATTCTTTTTTAAGCAGCCACAACAGAGGGTAATATGGACCAACAACATTCTTCTGATATTGTACATCCTAAACTACCGATACCATTCCTATAATACAGATTTGAATTCACCCTTTTAACCTTAACATATTAAAGGTATAGTCAGTCATTCTGGGGAAAGCTTGTTGATATTTGAACCTGATCAAAACAGTATCAGCTCTCCCTTGAATGCCATAGGGTGCTCCCTGAGAAGCTCCGCCCACACATTAGAAACGCATTGGCCAAGGCTGTGGTAGTGTTGTGTGGTACCACTGCACCACTTAGGGCTGTGTAGAAACACCTGGATTATTGTTTCCACATGCACACAGAACAAGCAGCTGGTGGACCGTGAGTAGATATTTACTGGATTTGACTAAAAGTGTAAACGCTTTAAATCACTGACAATACCTGTAAAGGGAACTATATGCTTAAGTGAACAGTTGTTCACTTAAGCATATAGTTTTTGAAAGCAAGACGTAGCTGACATGCTGAGGAACACACATAAAAAAGCAACTGTGTTAACATTCCTCTATCACTTCATGTGTGCTATAGACTAGAGCGACAAGCAACAAGCTACTCGTCTAGTTTTATTTACACCTGTTCCTGACTAGCTAAGTCTATAGTCAACTGACCGTGAGCCTCACAATTAGAGGAAACACTAATCCCTTACCCTTCTCTTCTCATCTTTCTCTCTTAGTAGTGTCTCCTTATCCACCAGCTTCACCACGGTAGGAAGGCCTGTAATAGTGATTTGTCAAACGCGCACACACAAACTGTAGGTAACATGGTACAAAGTAATTAGACATTCTAACATGGACAGTTGCAAAGTAAACTAGAATGTCCTTATTATGAGCACAAATAAAACACGTTTCAGGTACAGTACCTTCGTGATCTTCCAGTCGAACCCCCAGCTCAGGTAAGGTGTCATCCCGCACTGCATCACACAGCTGCAGCAACTCCGTCACTGTATAGAGTACATTTACGGTAAGACGTTAGTGGGGAGCCACCACATTCACACTGTCCCATCATTGAAGACTTCCAAAGAAATCATATTACGCATGAATCCTTACAGTTCAGTTACAAACTAAACACACTTTACAATACACCAACATGATAGTTATGTTCACTAGTGTAAATTAAACCAGGGAGCTTGATTAATCAGAAGTTTATTAATGCTTATTAAAATTGTATTTATTTACAAACCTTTCTGCGCTCTGGAAATTGTTCGAACCTCTTCCCTGAAATCTGACAACACTTTCAGATAGGGCATCACTGTGCTTTCCAACTGGCAGAGATAACAAATCACATGTAGTCTACATAACATCCATATGTTGAAGCTTTTTGTGGAGTGTAAAACACCATCATAAGTAAATAAATTAAAGGCACACTCCTTAATTTGTGATTGAGACCAACAAGCAGTGAAACTATGAGAACGTATGCCCCGCCCACAACTAAAAGGATTACAATCTTCTACGCACTTCTGCCTAGAGTTTGTCACACACTTGTGCTGGTTTTGTGTAACACAAACACAACTGGGGTTCTGAGGTCACTGTAGTCGAGGAATGTGCCTGTCATTTAAATAGTATCCAACACCCTGTACTAACACATTGCTGCATGAGCATGTTAAGGTTTGTTGTTAGAATGGAAAAACACATACAGTAAGTTATATTAGAACTAAATAATCTGTTGAAATATATACAGGTTATTGCAAAGCATTGGGAAATGCTTTTTATAATGACAAATATATAATGTAATATATAATGTATCTATAATAATAAAACACCTACAAGTTTCCTCCACACTTACATCCATGTCTTTCCCTCCCACTGGAAACCCTAGGGGCTCTGAGCCCTCGGTGGCACCAAATATCTAGAGGGAAGTGAGAAGAACATTGAATTTAAATGGCCTAAATTCATGCAGTAAGACACAATAATCACATTTTTAGCACTTGACTTCCATTGTTTAACAAATAAAAACACTTCTTATTATACAGTTACTGTATATAAAAATAGGCAAATACAAGTTCATCATTTCAAAGGCACTGTGGTATATGGAAGAAAATAAGGTGTTTTGTTTCATGCAGGTGTAGCGAAAAACATTAGCCAAGTTACAAATCTAAGATAATCATCAGTATGCAAGTATGGAAAAACTGGCTCACCTTCAGCATGGACGTAAGATACACAGCAATACTTTTCACTAGCATTCGGTTGGGCATCAGCTTGGCATTCTTTTTGCTGGCGATGTATGTGTTACTTAGACTGACCAGAGATCTCATTTCCTCCACGGCAGCACGAGTGTCCATGTTGTCACACAGAGCAGCGTGGATGCCACACTTCCTTTCATCGAACCTGAAGACATTTTTATTTTATTTTGACTTTGTCCAAAATTAAGATGCTCGTTGAGTAAGTAACAATTAATTTGTTTACAAGCGTTAACTAAATGTTCACTATTTATATTCGGAGTCAAATGAGCATCACTATGCTCTACTTACGATTGGTTAAGAGCTAGTTCAGCTGCCTCCCACTTCTGATATTGACCAGTGATGTCAGTAGGAGAGCGCAAGATGTCTTTAACGTTGAGGAAGAACTCCTGGGAACACACACACACACAATCAGCAAAAATAAACTGGGGGGGGGGGGGGGGGGGGGGGGGGGGGGGGGTTTGGAGGCACCGTAATGCAAGGAGCGCATCTTTAATCAGCAATAGCTTGTTGACCTTCTAATTGTGTTTTCCCTCCTGACTAAAATTCCACGTACGTTCATGAACTTCTCATACTGGACTGCTGACTCCATTGTGTTTACAGAGTAGTCCAGGGTGTCCTTCCAAGAATGCATTAAGAAAGCAAGACGTAGCTGACGTGCTGAGGAACACACATAAACAAAGCAACTGTGTTAACATGTCCTCTATCTACTAGCTACTCGTCTTTTATATCCTAGTTTAACTTCATCTAAATGTGCGCATTCCTAAGCAGGCCATAGGGTATACAACATACAACTGACATTAAAGACACTGGAAGGCTGAAAGGCTCAAACAAAACCAGAGCAGTTACTAATTCATGTCCAACTAGTGTCCTTAATGGTGCTAAATAAACACCACGGTTTCACCACGTCCCTCCAGGATCTGTTCTGGGACGTGTAACTTCACTCAAAGTGCTGTAATGTCATTACACAGATTTTCATTGAATTGCTATGGCGACGACCTCTTTTTCACTCCATCCGACAGACAGAACGTAACTTGGATCTCTGGATGTCTTGCTGGCATCAGTGCTTGGAAGTGTTAATATTACCTCAAGGTCAACCTTAGTCAAATTGGGCTACTCAACCTTCTGGCAAAAGACTTCAAGTGGACTTGGCCATTACCCTTAAGGACATTACCCTTAAGGACAACACAGTGTCTAAGTCCTGCTAAGAATCAAAGCATGATCCTGGACAACCAATGATGTTGCAACATCGCTGCAATTAACCACGTCGGCAGATTCTCCCTCTACTACATCAGAAAGATAAGGCCATAGCTATCAAGAGATTTGGCTCAGCTCTTGGTTCGAGCTCTAGTTACCTCCCGACTAGAGTAAAGGTGAGTCACCTGTATTCTTTTCCAGGGCATCCTTTATTGTTATGAAATTCTTGAGAGATTTAGACATTTTGCAGCCTGCAATTGTCAGGTGACCCGTATGCAGGAAGTATCGGACCCAGTGATCATTCTCAAAGTAGGCCTATGCGCAAGAAAGCAAATGGGTGTGATATTACAAATGAACAATGTTATAAAAAGAAATACAGCATCATAAATGTCTATGACATAAATGTCTTGCTCATAGAAAAATAAGGATAATTATAACAAATGAATGACTTACCTCCGACTGAGCCAACTCATTATCATGATGGGGGAATCTGAGATCAAAGCCACCACCATGGATGTCCATAGATTCTCCTAAAATAGAGCCAGCCATGGCTGAACACTCAATATGCCAACCTGGCCTACCCTGTTAACATGATAAAAAGGTGCTGAAATGGCAGGTTGTCTATAGGCTGTAGCCTTTGTACCTAGTGGATGCTATTCCACTAGGTGCAAAGCAAACAACACAGCACAAGACAAATGGAGACTTGCCACGGGGGTGTCTCAACAAGTGCAACTCCACCATGTCCACCAAAGTGTTTTTTTTTTTGTTAAAGCCCAACAGGTTTTTGAAGGACATAGTTTTAGTAGCTGAGACACTTGGGTTTCTGGAATGTGTGGAAGTTATGATGCAAATATATAGGCTAGTTTGTGTTATCAACAGATTCTATACATTATTTTTCATGTTAGTATTGTGGTAGTCTGAGGACATCATTGGTAGTCTACAGACTATATCATTATCAACTTCTCCATTGTTGTTATAGGATGTGACAGTTGCTCGGTGCAGTATGTAAACTGCCACACCCCTCGTCTGTTGTGATTGGATGGCCGGGTATAGTGACAATGATGAGCGCTGCGTTGTGCACCAAAAACTGCAAATGTTTCAGCTCTAGGCAATCGAAATAAAAAGATATCGCTCAGTGTTAAAAAGACCAGTGCATTGCCGCGCTGTTGCCATTTTTAGAAAGCGGTAAAAAACTGTGCTGCTATTGAATCACGGGGCCTAACACATCAGAACACAAGTAGAAAATATGAATAAAGAAATACTAGTCTTTTCACAAAAAATAGACCAAAACCTAACATGTACAATCTTTTTTCTTACGTAGATCCAGAATTCCATGATAACTTGGTAACGAAGGGCTTTCTCCACCCCCACTTGACTTTCATTGACTGGAATAAGGAAATGGGTGACAGCTGAGAAGCATAGCTTCACACAGCTGTTCATTCTCTCTTGCTTTAAAGGCATGGTCAGTCATTTTCGAGAACGCTTGCTAAATTCAAGCTCAAATCAAGATAATATTCCTCTGCAGTGCAGCCCCCATATAACTAATATATGGTCGCCTCACACATCAAAATGCACTGTGAAGCAAAGCGTAGTACTACGGCTTTGTTGTTGTGAGCGGTGTTTGCCACTTTGTTTATGTTCCTATTTAGGGAGCCAGGGTTGTGTATATGTATCTGATATGTTCAACACGCACAGATAATGGCAGAATAGCTAAATGTGAAGAGAAATTGGGTGAATTTTACAAAATCTGTATTATCTTAGACTTAGCTTTCCATAGCTGACTGTAACTCACAGATTTTGATTCAACTTCTAACTTAAAAAGGCGCTCACAATCAGACCATCTAAAAAGGTATTTAGATAATTCCTACAGGAGTCACAAAAGCACAATTATTGGAGAGTTCTACCACCTATAAGAATCTATTCTTAATAAAACTTCTTATATACAAACAGTATATAAAATGTGTTTGAACTGCACCTTGACCATATAGCATGGACCCAATTATGTTATTTAAACAGAAGATGGAATTGAAAAAGTAATTAGAAAAATAACCATAATTAATCAAATGTATCTTAGAGGAAAAACTAAATTAAAAGTTACAGTGAATGTTAATGTTAAGGTTTACCTTTCCCCATGGAGATTCCCAAGACGGTTCTCCAGGCTTAGAAGCTTTCCACAGGGCAAAATCATTTTGGGACTTTTTCTCAATTAACCTGTCAGCAGAAATGCTCAGGTCTCCTACATGGCAAACAAATGATTGACACTGTCATGGCAAAACTCTGATTGATACTGGCCAACATTAATAAGTATAATACACATTGAATGTTACCCTCTCCTTCTTGTAAAGCCTTCTGATCACCAACGGCTTCAGGCACCAGCTTGGCATACGAGTGTTGCTGACTGGCATCAAACTTTACAGTGTCAAAATAAACAGAACCGTTTGATTCATACCTACAAAAACACAAAATTGTTATAATGAAAATGTAGGGAAATTGAGATTGAATGTGGATAGCAACATACAAACATTGTCCTTCTTACCCATAGCCATTTGAGACAATTTTCTGAACAAAGTCCACAATCTCTGGCACGTATTCACTCACCCTGGTAAGAACATCTGGGGGAAGGACCTGATTGACACAAAGAGATTTGCACAAACAGACAGAAACGTACACTATTTAAGTGTGAATCAGCCCTTGTGGGTTTGAAAATAGTCTGGTTAAAAACATCCAGATTTTGCCTGGTCTGCCTCATATGACTAGCTTCGCTTTCTTATTTCAGTCCGGGAACTCTCAACTGAATAGTTTGTCAGCTAGATGGTGCCAATAGGTGTCAATCAAGTGATTAGCACGCAAATGGACCACGGAAAAAACAGCCTTTTTTGTTACCTACATTCAGGGAATCCATGTCTTTGTGGTATTCTCCCTCCCAATATTTTGGAAGTATTGAGAAGATGGAGTTTTCCGTCACATGACTTCCAAACTGGGTGTCCAGCCAATCAGACAGCAAGTCCTTAGCATGTTCTAATAGGATCTTGGAAGAAAAAAAGAATAAAGCAAATAGCACATGGTAATGTTACCACACAATACTTAGACAGTACTTTGAGTGCCACAAGAAATTCAACAGAAAATTCATGAAGTGTAATACTGGCTAGGTACACAAACATGGACATGCGGTATAGAGCGTAAACATGGGGCGCATCATTTGCTTGAGAAACATACATAGACGTTTAGGAAATCAGACGCTGGCACTTTTAAATTGCGAGCGACTGTCCCTTCAAAGAACACTACCGGTACACTGACAACATATTTGTACGATGCA
The DNA here is from genome assembly GCA_025399935.1 of Amblyopsis rosae. NCBI lineage: Eukaryota > Metazoa > Chordata > Actinopteri > Percopsiformes > Amblyopsidae > Amblyopsis > Amblyopsis rosae. The sequence goes on along the minus strand of JAODTR010009241.1, from coordinate 11,640 downwards.
CCAGGCTATACGTGTCCACTGATTCCTTAGTCTCACCTGAGCCTTAGATTGCAGGACATCTGCAGCCGTCTTGCTCTCCACAGATGCCTGCAGGGGCTCTAGAGCAGCAGTGACAGCAGCATTAAGTCTTTCAAGCATCTGCCGCTTGTCTGGCTCTGTGGTCTCTGCCATCTTGGCCAGAAACGGCTACAAGGGGAAGTACACATTGTGTGTAAGGTGAACACTAACACTGCAATATAAAATAATACAAAATAATCTACTTATTAATGAGGAATGTTGATACCTCTCACTGCCCTTTGCTATCAGTTACAAGGCTGAGAAGGGCTTATTATTACATATAGTTCTTACCCCTCTGGCACTCAAGACATCCTGTAGTATCTGAGAAGGTTCTGGATTCTTATCCTTGTACTGTTCCAACAGGTAGTTCTGTCGAGCCCTCTTGATGATCTAAAATTGAATTAAAACACATTCTTAATGAATTTATTCTCTTTTAAAGCCATAGAGCATATTATGGTATTATGGTATGAGTTGTATATTTCTTTTTTCAGTTTAGTGTATAATCTTTCATAATGTTTGCAGCAATGTAGGCTACAATCACGATACACAGTAACCAATTAGAATTCATAAATAAAAAGCATGCTTATAATGCGTTTAACAAGTAAAACAGACATGAAGTGCTCCTACTTACTTTATCGTCAATGTCTGTGATATTCATACAGTAAAGGACATCATAGTTGAAATAGTCTTTCAAAATCCTCCGAAGTATATCAAAAGATATGTATGACCTGGGGAAGAGACAGGTGTTGAAGAAGTTGAACAAAAACTAAGAGAATAAATAAATAGCATTCAAGAATCTAATGACTTGAAAATGATAGTGTAACTGCATGGGATACACACAACAAGTCATTGTGCAGTAAAATGCAGTCTGTTGTCTGGTCATCTGCTGACCAAACCATCACCCAACAAACCACAAGTTACAGTTACACACATTATTGACCCCTGTGTGGAAACTCGTACTCTGTAATAGACCAACCCAAATGACATAGTGGGGGTGTGGAGGAAACCAGAGCACCCTGAGGAAACTCTCACAGCAAGGACTCAGTGTGCCACCAAGACAACAGCCTCTGTTGGACTACCCTGTGTAAAAGCTAATGCATTTACCTGGCGTGTCCCATGTGAGACGCATCATACACAGTGGGTCCACAGCAGTACCATAGTACCTTATTGCCATTCTGGGGAACAAACAGCTCCTGTAACATAAAAAATCAGACAGAAGATTAGGCCTACTCAAAGTCAGAAATACATTTTGACGGAATCAATTTGGATTAATTTTCACACAACGAATGAGGTGAAGTGCATAGCTAATTTAAGATAAAGAGATAGCACACAATGCAACTCCAACTTCAATAGAACTTAACCTACCTTAGTTCTGGTCAGGCTATTGTATAGACGCAGCCGGGGGACGTCCGTTCCAACAGGTGCAGACCAAAGGGGCTGTACTCTCTTTCCTTTTACTGAAAGAAAAGAGGCACAATCAAACTACTATAAACACAAGCTGCATATGTAGACAATAGATCTTATTGTCTCTACTGGTCAATATATCCACAAAATGAATGGAAGTGTTTAGTATGGAAAGAGACACACGTGAGGAGGTTCTGCGCAAGAGAAATTGGATATCAACAACATTACAGTGTAGCTGATTGTATGCTATATCCATCTATATTGGAAATCCCAGGATTATATGCCACCCCGTCATCAACAACTTGACCAAAATGCATTCTCTGCAGATATGGGCCACAGTCAAAAAGGATGTCACTCAACACACATGCACTGGGACCAGTCTAAAGCTGATAGGCTACTCATATAGGACACAAAGAACAGATCCAGTGTTGAAAAATTCACATCAAGGCGCACTGTGTGCCGTGTGTGTGATGGAGTGGGGCTTCTATGTCTACTGATGTTTAAATAATGATTGCTGGAATGGAATTGTGTATAGAGCCATACAAATGTGAAAACTCTTAAAAGGTACATACAGTGACAAGGCAAGTAATCAAACTGTCACCAAAATAGGTCTTGCCTGGCTCAGAAAAAAAAGCTTATATGCCTTGAGGACCTGATCAAAACTAGGCTTATAGCCCTGCAGACTGACAGAGGGCATTGCCACCAGTCTACTCACTGCTGCTCTCTGTGATGAGGTCCTGCTGTAGGGTTTCTATGTGTTTGTACCAGCGCAGAGCATGGACATGTTGTGCAGCTGGGGGCCTTTGCAGGAGCTCAAAGACCTCCAGGTCTGCCTGAGAAGGGCTGAACCCAGCCACGTAGCTGCGGGAAGCCGTATACTCATTCAGGGCACTTGTCAACGCAGCGTTGTCTTTTATTTGGAGCAAGGAGCTATACTTAAAGTCTGCAGAGACAGAGGGGCAAATGTTTCCAAATAATTACAGACTGTCACGGCAGTCTGTAACAGAGTGAATGTTAACAACAATGCTGCACCTTTCTACACAACCAGTCTGATGAAGTGGGCGGTTGGTTCACTACTCTATACTATCAATGTCAAGTCAATGGCTAGTTCAATGCAGTACAGATTAACACACACCTTAACCTGCTCAGTGACGCCAGGTGTTTTGGACCCATAACTGTAAAGTCACTGAGTGATTGGGTAGAGAAATAAAGAGGGGGGGAAAAGCATGCCCACTGAACATTGCCTCCTCCTAGCAGGGGTATATACACACACAAAACAGAAAGACCAAGCACACACATTTACAAAAACAATTAGTTGCTTGTCTGTTGTAATTTAAAAACCCTTTAAAACTGACAGGCAACACCACTTGTCTGACACCAGGAAGAATAGCTATCGTTACGACGTTAGCTAAAGGGGATCCTAATAAGCAAACAAACCACGGACATCAGTGCATCTTAACCAGCGGGTTTCACATTTAGGCTCCTATGTGTGTGCACTGCACTACACAAACAAGAATCCAAAAGTGAAAGTGCTGGAACCATCTTATTATCTGAAGTTGCAACACTATTAATAATCACACATGTAACATGACATGCACAACAATGTAAAACTGCTGAAACCAAACAATAGCTCATTAATTTCGAACAGTGTTTTGCCAATTTGCATTTATTATGTATGCTCTGCGTAAACATTATCATTAAACACATCCTACAAACGATTAAACCATTTTTAAGTTTAACATACTAATGAGCTGTCATCTGCACTTTGCTACGTTCATTTGTTTATTGTCTGAATACCAGTACCGTACTGTACCAGTAGTAATGCACAGTAAAGAAGCCGGATTGCTAAACAGCGCAAGCTACCAGCTGTTCATCAGATAACAGCAAATTAAACATATAAAAATAGGTACCAAACAGTTCAAATGTCCACACTAAGCTATTTAACGAATTAAATAAACTGTGCCATTCACCTTGCTCTCCTGAATTCGACATTATTGCATTAGCGTTGAATGGCTGGGTGCTGATGCAACAACAACGTGTCCGGAATGCGGATGCTTACGACAGAAGAACTACAAAACAGCCCCCTACCGCGGTCACAGGAGCGTCACACTACGTTCTGTTTGCTGGGGACCTATTTCAGCGTGGAACCAGCTACACGGGAAGTTGGCATGGTTACATGTTCTAGGAAACCAACCGTTGTCTATTTGCTTTAGTTTAATCCAGACCCATTTTACTAGTGTAGCTTTTTATTTATATATTGTTAAAATGTCTAAAGCATGTATTGAAAAACTGACTCGCGTTTATAAACGATATTGTGAGTATGTCACCAAAAACCCAGCTGCGACAGCACAACTTGAGAGTACGGTCCGAACATTATCCTACCTTATTGCAGGTGAGTTCAAATTCCATTGGTTATATTGTCTTTGAAGAAACATGATAACGTTATTTTTCCTGGAGCCGTGAAAGCATGCGTTTAATATTGTGGATTTTGAAAACTAGTTAGCTCACAGAAGCGTGACTAAATGTATACTTAACACACATATATTCAGAATGGGTGGGTCCATTTGTTATTTTTACTTTCATTTTATAAATGTAACGTGAATCTTATTTTACAGGCAGGTTTGCAGATTCACATGAAGTATCTGAATTGGGTAATTAAGTCATTTTACTTTTTTAGGTTGGCTTTATGATTAAATTGTTAGCTTTAATATAAATGTATTATGTAGAATATGCTTTAATCCAAAACCACTACAATAAATGTATGTCCCTTCACATTGAACATACAAAAGGTTCAACTTGAAACAACTTGATATTTAAATACATTTGCATTGGGCCATAACAATCTTTATTGAATAAGTGTCAGTTTCTTACTAGTAGGTTATCGTTGTTTTTCTATAAATTTTCTATATATATATATAAATTTTCATATCATATTCAGTGTACTCGGCCTCCAACCTTCTGGTGTTGTTTAACGATGGCATCCTGCGCAAAACACTTAGATGCTCCCTGCGTATGGTGAGTGTTGTAAAACTGTTATCCTGTTGTATTCTGCCAGTTAAGTCTAGTCATCACTCTTGTATTGCATTTCTTCAATGCCAGATGTTTGGGTATATGGGTCAGTCTGCTGTCCTGTCTGTTCAGTCCTCATGCCTTTGACTGCCCACTGCTGTTCTCAGCAACCTGTTGAATACAGCTATGAACTAATGCAGTTATACTGTTCACACATGCAGACCAACATTGCTGTACTAAGGTTGCATTAGTTAGAAAAATGGAGCTTGTGTGCTGTTGTCACTCAATCCGCTGCTCTGATACTGACCACGTCTCTGTCCCCATTGTGGGTGTCTTCTCTACTGCACCCTGCCTCTAGAACACTACCACCACCAAACACACCCTGCCTCTAGAACACTACCACCACCAAACACATCCTGCCTCTAGAACACCACCACCACCAAACACACCCTGCCTCTAGAACACTACCACCACCAAACACACCCTGCCTCTAGAACACTACCACCACCAAACACACCCTGCCTCTAGAACACTACCACCACCAAACACACCATGCCTCTAGAACACTACCACCACCAAACACACCATGCCTCTAGAATACCACCAAGCTGAACACACCCTGCCTCTAGAATACCACCAAGCTGAACACACCCTGCCTCTAGAATACCACCAAGCTGAACACACCTTGCCTCTAGAACACTACCACCACCAAACACACCCTGCCTCTAGAATACCACCAAGCTGAACAGAGCTATTTAAATATCCAAACATTAAACTAACTGAATTCTCTTCTGTTATGGTATGTTCAGTCTATCTCTCAGCAGAGACTCCTTACTTGGCTGTCTGTCCTAGAGTATGTTGAGGTTTTCTTGGAGATGGGAGCCACTAAATTGTGGGGTGAACCAGGGTGCTGGCTGGTCATTGGAGTCATCCAAATTGCAAAGTAGGCCTAAGTCTTTATGAGAGTACCTCAAGTATATCTACTAGATTATTCTATATGCACACTGACAAAACACATGTAATCGAGAATACACACAAATACTTAATTGATTAATTTAACCTACAAATACTTGTTTTCTTCCTACCTGACTTCCTAGGTCTATTTTGCGTATGCTTCTGCTTCTGTGGTACAAATCTGGCATCCAGACATCACCTCCTATAATTCCCCTTGACAGAGATGCAGACTTTGTAAATGAAGGTAAGTTATAAGGAAAGTATATATCCTCTGCTATACCAGCTTTGCTTTGATCGGTTAAGACAATATTTCACCCCAGGATGTTTGTTTGTTTCTAGCTTCTTGTACTTGTACAGCAATATGTTTAGCTATAAAGTCTAATTAAAATATTTGAATTGTATTCAATACTGTGGAAAAAGTAAATCAATTAGTTTTAACTGAGGGAACACAACTGTAATGTTTTTGTCTTTATGCAGATGATTGTATTATGAAGAACAAAGATGACTCTTGTTTCGTAGGCCAGCGGTCAGGACGAGTCATGAGGCTGTTAGGAAGTGGTAAGACATTTTTTACAGGGCTAACTAACCTGTGCTAAAATGTAAACATTACTGTCGATGTGTGTGTAGATGTACAAAAAGAGGGCATTGCACTCAGTTTGAACATAAGGTTTGTGGTTGCTGAAGAGGAGCACCTTCTCAACAAATACCAAATAACCGTTATGGATAGGTTGTTACATTCATTCACATATACAGTGCATCTGGAAAGTATTAACAGCGCTTCACTTTTTCCACATTTTGTTATGTTACAGCCCTATTCCAAAATTGATTAAAAAAAAAAATCCTCAAAATTCAACACACAATACCCCATAATAACAAAGTGATTTTTTTTGTTTGAATTTCTTGCATATTTATTAAAAAAAAAATAAATAAAATAAAAATCACATGTACATAAGTATTCACAGCCTTTGGTCAATACTTTGTTAAAGCTACATGATGATGCTACAAGCTTAGCACACCTACTTTTGGGCAGTTGAAAAACAAAGCAACACAGTTTTCAAGTGGATATGGATATGCCCTAAATGAAGTCTACGCCTTTTGCTTTAGACCATGTGCTTAGCTCGTTCAAATAGAACCCAAAGTGTCAAAATGTCACACAATTAGGAAATCTAGGACACATCCCTGTATCTAAAGCAGCATCGTCTCAGAGATTAATTTACAGAACTAAACATTAAGCTATCACTTCTCAAAGTTATACACAGACCACTCGGGTGATTGGTATTATTTCTTATGAGGAAAACCTCTGGGCCTTTAGATGATGGGACCCACAGGGAAGTGATTCAGAGTCAGAGTTTTCTCACTAAATCAGGGATGCCAGTATTTCTGGATGCTTCCGCTGAACACCAATGAATTTGCTCTTAGCCAGAGAAAGTGAAGGGTTGGCCATAAAGCTTAATGTGATCATTAAACCCCACCCCCTTTCCCAGTGTGCCTTTGTGTTCAGTGTAGTGATGTGTGTTGCATTTAAATTCCATAATTGTGTTTTCACTTTGATGTTGGCAATGTAAGTTCCAGTGTGCCAGGGGCACAGTAAAGATTACATTTTTATTACAATAATTGTGTTAGGGCACCGTTACACAATTACCCCCCATGAAGGCATAGTTTTAAAAACCGACTTCAGTGACATCATCAGCATTAGTTCTCGTGTTTTTTCCTACACATTGCTCGCTACAATACTTTAGATTTATAAACTTTGTTAAGTAGTTAAAGTAATTTAGCTGCAGGCTACATTTTTTTGTTTACATCAGATTATAACTGCAATTGAAGCCTACTTACTACTTATAATCAGAAAAGCATTCCAAATAGTTGTTTCTTATATTAATGTAAGCCTATTGGAAATATAATAAATTCTAAATGTGCCTTTCTCTCTTGGGTATTTTTCAGAAACAAATAAATGTGGTAAATGAGCACTCACAGAGAAAGCAAAGTCTGAACTTAAGTTTAGGGACATTAAAATGACAAAAGTGATGCAAGTGCGAAAAGACACAGAATGGTCTTTTAGATCTTAGCCTATTGGCTTTTCTTTGTAACACAGCTAAATTCATCTTGACAGTTAGCCTGGTAGGGAGCAGGCTAGTTCAGATGCATAAGTTACCTTGGTTACTCAGCAGGGAGTCCTCTTAACCATAGTAATGTAACAGAACTCTCACTTAAATTAGCGAGACTTAATAGAGAAAAATAAAGAAATAAACCTGGGGTTTCCTTCATCTGGCTTGATGTAATACCCCCCTGGTTAAAACAAATAAAATGAACAATAGCATTTGTATTTCACTACAGACACTGCATTTGTACACTCACCCCCTTTCACACAATCTCTCCTGGTCTTTTCCTTGCTGGCTATGACAGCCCCGTCATTGCAGAGCAGACTGTGGGGAGCACCAACACAAGACAAGAAGAGGAGTAGCTTGGAGGAGGAGCTACACAAGCGACCTACAGACCTGGGGCCCCAGGAGATCATAGCAGAGTCCCTATACATCGGAAGACCCCTGGTACACTGTATCTTTTTACTGTAACTGATTGGTCCAGTTAACATGACTGTTAGACTACATTAGCCGGTCAAGTCAGGTCTACATGGCATCGCAAAGCAAACCTCTTCCTTTTAATATAATAATCTTTATTGATAGAGCACTTTTCAAAGGCCAAACTACAAAGTGATTCACAAAGGTGACAAAAACATCTGGATTTCAAGAAAACAGAAACAAGGAAACAATGAATTAAAAGAAAATGAAAACTTGTGTAAAATTAGGGAATGTTCTCTTAGATCACTGATTTAGTCAACCTGATTTCCTTTCCCCTTCTGTGGTCCTCCTGAGGATCTCAAAGTACATACTGGCAAATACTAAGACATTTAAAGGTCAGCAATATAGCAGGGAGAGAGCCCATGAAGAGACTTCAAAGTAACCGTACCGGAGCCAGTGAAAAGAGGAAAAACCAGGAGTGATGTGATCTTGGTTCTTGGTTCTGGTTAGTAGGCTGGCAGCTGAGTTCTGTACATTCTGGCATAGATGTTTGGTTCTGTAGCAGTAATCCAGTCATGATGAGATAAAGGTTTGTAAGATGGTCAATGTATTAACAAGTTTTAATATAAGTTGTATTTTTTTTTATAAATTTCTAAGATAAAAACACAATCACACAGGTTTTGTGGTTAAAGGTGCTTTTATTGTCACATACACATGGCGACATTCATCCTCTGCATTTAACCCAGCCCTCAAGGGAGCAGTGGGCAGCCACTGTGCAGCGCCCAGGGACCAACTCCAGATTGGAGCCAGTGTCCTGGTCATATGGCACGGACATGTTTTTAGATGGTGGGGGAAACCCACGAAGACACAAGGAGAACATGCAAACTCCACACAGAGGGCTGCGTCAGATTCCTTGCAATATACTCACCATTTTCCAATAGGGAACCAGCAGATGTCAGAAAGACCATTGCTATTTCACAGGACCCATTGACCAGATCACTGCTTATGTTTTACACCTTTTTTAAGTTGTTTATCACAACATCATATTTCCTTTAGCTACACTCAAGTGTTTGGGCACTGAAGATACCTGTTTCATTGTGATTTTCTGCTTGTCTAACTCAAGTCTGTTGAAGCAAACAATTTTCCTTAATGCAATTTAAAAAAGTGCTCTGTCTTGGACTTTGTGGAAAACTGTCTTGGAAGCCCTGGCTCATCTCTGGAGTACTAGACATTTCCAGGTAAATTATCGTCCAGAAATAACTTTTCCATGCAGATGTCACAGCTGCATACTACACCTTTTCATGTAGTTTTAGCCACACACAGCTGCATACTATACCTTTTCATGTAGTTTTAGCCACACAGCTGCATACTATACTTTTCATGTAGTTTTAGTCACTGACCACCACTTGGCTCGCTTTTCCTAGTTTTGGTTTGCTTAGCGACACTAAATTTCAAAATCGCTGGGAGAGGGCAGAGATGAGGCGAAGAGCTTTTCTGTTGCTGTACTACCTGCTTCGCTCGCCTTTCTACGACAGATATTCGGGGTAAGTGTCCCTTGCTGTATGCTTGTTCTACTGAATGTACAAATGAAAGGAAATGAACCCATGGACGGTATTAGGTAATGTACTAAGATAAGTGTTTTTTGTTTGATTTTAATTGTAGGGCAAAGATTTTATTCTTACTTAGACTTCTTGCTGAGAATGTTCCAGGCTTAGGATTGGTGGCACGTAAGTAGTTCATGTTCATGCATCTCATGAGAAACATTTCCATTCTATACTGCAATTCCTAATTCTATGAATCTGTCTGCTCAGGCCCGCTAATGGATTATCTTCCCACCTGGCAGAAGATCTACTTCTATAACTGGGGATAAAACATATTTTATTTGTATTATTCTGTATGAAAACTGGCACAACTGTACTGGTAATACGTAACAGTGCAGGCATGCAGATGGGTCTGTTTAAAAATGATGTTCCCCATTCCTGCTATAACAGATGACTAGTACATGTCAACTGGTCACTGAGCACCTTAAAGTTGCCTTTAGCTTATAATTAATTCTACATTCTGGAAATGTCTCTAAATAGCAGTCTCTTTAATTTAAGGGTATTTTTTGAAAATTGTAATTTCAGCTGAGTGAAATTATCCAAATACAATTGAAGTTGCTTTTAACCGTAGACAAACCGGAGCATGTGCGCATGTGACTAGGCTAATGTTTCCTCTGTTGAGCTTTTAACGTTCTGGTTTGTGCCAATGTGCAGTGAACAGACTGTGCTCTTCATGCAGTTTGCATTAATTTACTGTGAATCTAGATGGAATATTTTTGAATTTCTGTGGAAAACGTTACCTGATGGCAGCTCCAAATGTTTATCAACATTAGAAACGGGTCCTGGAAGACTTACTGTATTTCTAGGTGTGAATATATCTACATTTTTGCCTTTAGGTGGGTCAATCATCTTATGACATGTCTTTGACATGACAGCGAAGGGTCCAAGAAGCCACCTTGTAAATTTTAACAGAATATTGACATGTTCATTTGTGCTTTGTAATAAGATCTATATTAAAGGATTGCATTTGTATTTTGCCTTTGATGTAGTTTGTGTGCTTATGGAAAACTGAAAATTTTCATTTAAAGAAATACTTCTAACATGTTTGCCCTTCAATAAGACAAATTGATCCCTATGAAATGGTTGTTGCTCAATTGAAACATGAGCCCCTGAATTTGCCAGCCACAGTTGCAATTGTTTGGCTGCAATGCTGCCAAGAAAGCTGTCAGTCTGAATGTCAACTACAGTGCAATGCTCTTGTGGCAAAGCAGCACTTAAACCAAGCAATGCTGTTGTAACCTACAAACAAATACTTAACGGTCTGTAATTTACATTACATAGCAATATACAGTACAGCATATTGAGGCTAGAATGCCCTACGCTACCTCCAAGTGTAGAAGGAAGTCATGGAAGTAATAAGACAGTCGTTTAAAATCTTTATTAACATCATAGCTTTTGTAACCTACAAATAAATAACTGCTTTAACAATGATCAATCTTAAATCCATTTATTTTGTAGTTAATCTTAAATGGGACAGTAGGGAAACAGATGACACAAATCTATTCCACATTCACAACGTATAATTTATAAATCTTTGACCTTTCATCCTATCTGTCCCCTCCATGGAGTTCAATGGTATGATTACCATAATGAATATAGTATGTAGACGTTGAAGTTTGAAGTAAATCCAGTAAATATTGCTTAATGACTTGTCAACAAAATTATTTGTTATTATATACACATTTCTGTGATACAGCCCCTCTTTATTCTCAACAGTTAGGATTTTTCTAGATATGAAGTAACCAAATCTGTTGTTCAAAAATGTTTACAGCTAGGCAAAATTAAACTGGCAGAAATAAAAATACATTGTCTATCCTGTTATCGTGGCTGGTCCAATCAATCCAATAAATGCATAGCCAGGACAAAAGTGTTGTGTGAGACAATACACACCGCAAGAATGAGTTACACTCAACACAAAGGTCAAGGTAGATGTTGCAAAATTTTTCCACTATATTAGCGTCAGTGCTTCCTCATGTAAATGGTACATAATAAAATTGTATCTGAGGTGAATTGAACACTGAATTAATTTTTTTTTAATCCAGATCAAATTAATGCTGAACGGTAAAGAAGGAAAAACAAAATAAAACTGACCAGCACGA
>JAODTR010009230.1:4144-29868 GCA_025399935.1 Amblyopsis rosae | reverse complement strand
GGGGTAGGCGTGATGGCAACACAGTGATGGCAAGTGGCAAGGAGGGGCAGGGTAAGGTTGGGTTGGGGGTGGAGCAGGGGATTGGAATTGGGGAGGGGGACGGTTGGTTAAAGTAAGGGGAACAAATCTCGGTTGGCCGTCACAAAGTGCTGATGGCAATATTAAGGGCACAAAATTATTCTCCCAGATGGTTGAGGGCCTATATTTAGCAGTGCAGGACTGGGTGGAGAATGACAGAGTACCTTAACTCAGATAAAAGGTACTGTTAAGAAGGAGATGCTGGGGGTGTTTGATGTTTGGGGTTACTAAAAGATTAGCAGGTGTGTGTGTGTGTGTGTGTGTGTGTGTGTGCTTGAGCATATTGCGCTCATTCATTCATTCATTAATAGATTACTAACTTGCTATTAATGTGATGGGCTGTCTCTCCCTTGTGGTGTTTGTGTGTGTGTGTGTGTGTGTGTGTGTGTGTGTGTGTGTGTGTTTTCCTTGTGAGTAGGGATAGCAAATGTCTGCATGCTGTTTCAACTTTAGCTTGAGGTCAAAAGTGGGCCCACACCACCACCTAATGGCTACTCTGTGCTATGTCAAGAACAAAGGCAAAATGTTGCAGTTTCTAGCTTAAGGATTTGAGAAGCATCCAGCTATTGAAGGATTTGGCATGATCTGAATGTTCAATTAACTTTTTTCCTGAACGACATATTTCCTCAAAAACATTTGAAATGTTCTTAAACTATATTCAGAGAAGTTTGATGTGTTTATAGTGGTCGTGGCGAGTGATGCTCAGTGACGTGTTGGAAGTGTAGCCGCATTTTTCCCTAGATGTTTTATAACTATAACCACCACCAAATGCCGATTTATTACATTTTTCCATCTTAAATGTATGCCATCTCATTATGATATGAAATGCATGGAATTAAATGTCAGAATAAGTTGACACAACCATTACGGACATATCCATCAATCCGCTATCCGCAATGTTGTTCCAGTTGAACAACATTGCGGTAACATTTGTACGTACAGAGGTGGTTCTAGAGTCACGCTGGTTCTACCCAGAGCCATGGGAATAACAGAGTTATGCCAACGAGAGGCAAAACCTATGGCAAAATATTTCCAGGAAGTGCTTTGTGGGCAATTTGAAAATATATATACAGATATTTAACTTCTTTAAAATAGAATATATAGTGTACTTTTAGTATTTAGGCTAACTTCCAAGAAATATTTTGAGGCTCCTTTGATGTGAAAAAACGGTCCATCGGAGTGAACGGAGATTCCATGACTGGTTCTACTATCATCTTGTGCATCTGTACTGCTGAGACACAACAATCTAAAGCATTAAAACACAAACAATTGCTTTGTTATTGTTTTTAGCCGTGGGAACGTTGTTCCAACCAACAGCCTATATGGACAGCCCAACTCCTCCCTGTTTTGTAACCTGCTTTTCAGTCCACCTTCGTTTGCAGAGACACTGTTCTGAACGTTTGACTAGCATATTATTAGACCACCTTCAACCAATCAAAATAAGACACACCTGTACTGTGAATCAATGTCTGAACACAGGCACTTAAAGGTACAGTCAGCTATTGCAAGCTAAATGCTAAGCTAATACACTTTTTGTCAAACTCAACAAATATCTTCTCACATTTCGCTGGCTTACCGTTCTCTGTGCAGGTTGAAAAAAATGAGCAGATAATTCTACAAAGCCCTGGCTCCATAAATAGAAACATAAACAAAGTGGCGAACACCGCTCGTATCAAAGCCTACGTTTTGCCTCACAATGCATTTCTATGTGTGAGGCGCCGCCACGGAGGACCGCAGAGTGATACTGTTTTAATTTGAACTCAAAGTTAGCAAGAATGACTGACCCTGCCTTTAATTGAACTACCCCCCTGGACCCTGCTGACCGATGTCTATGACGTTTCTAACAAATTACACAAAATGTAAAGCTAAAATCTTACTTACATTACCTTTAAATGTTCCAAGAACGATGTGTAAAGTGAGACAAATCTTTGAGGCGGATCTTGCATAATCAGGGCAGGCAGTTTGGTGAAATGTTTTGTCATGTACAGTACATGATGAACGAGTCACGGTCTGTTGTTTATTTATACAGTGGTCATCAAACCAGGTCTAGGGAATCTACTTCTGTATGTTTTAGATCAGAGGTCTTCAACGTATTTCAGGCCAAGGACCCCTTGGTTGATAGAAACACGGCACAAGGACCCCCTACCAGTAGGGCAGCCTGTAGTGCCATGTATAAAAGCAGGCCACTAATTTATCCATTAAAATTATTATTGACATATTTATATATTTCTAACACATTTTTGGGAGAATATAGGTTTGGGATTGGGATCAAATACCTAAAGGGTCCTCAGAATTGGACTTGGTCTAGGTGGCACTGTGGCCTCCCTGGTCGAACCCTGGTCGTCCCAGCCTTTCTGTGTGGAGTTTGCATGTTCTGTCTGTGTGGGTTTCCTCTGATGCATGTCTCCCCTTGTCCATGTTTTCCTTTGTGTTCAGTGTCACTGTTCTGCCCCGTTACCAGTGTTGGGCAAGTTACACAGCAGTTGTAATAAGTAACTAGTTACTGCCCAACACTGCCCGTTACATAGTTAATGTTTGTTAGTTTCACCTGCTCCTTGTCTCCATCCACTCCGTCCACTGCACTGCACTGCAAAAACTATATCTAACTAACTACCTAACTAACTTAAAATCTAGTTGGGCTTGTTTCTAATATAAATGGCATATCTAGTGACTTAATTTAAGTAAATGTGCACTTAATTTAAGACATCTTATCAAGTTAATTCCACTTACTGCACTGGCAGCCAGTTTTGCCTATTTTAAGCATTAGCACGCTCCTAACTAATATATTTGCACTTATATTTTGATATGGTGTTAAAGCCCTTGTTTCCTGTCCTTGTCAATGATTGTCAGTTTAACTGTAAGTGTGTATTCCTGTCCATGTGTTGTGTTTGTTATTATGCAATTGGGTCATCAGAAATGGTCATTGGAGATATATTATGCAAGCTAAATTTGATCAAAATAGTATAAGCTCATATGTCCTAAAATACACATAATTTTTACTCTAAGTTACTTTTTATGATAAAGTAACTTGTCTGATGCCTGTCATGCATCCAAGCAAAGCTGCGTTAACGTTGCATTGAGCAATGTCACCAAGTGAACAACAGGGGGCAGTGTTAAATCAAACACATCAGACAAATTGAAAGCTTTCAAGTCTACATTTATTTCCATAAAATACTTTCTCATTTATTTAGTGAAGCACAAATTGTCCTACGCAGTTTCAAACACAAACATTTTCACACACATTCTGTTTTCTGTCAGAAACATTTACTGAATATATTAATACACAAACAAACATATAATAATATGTATTGTGGTAATAATACTAGTAATTCAAAATACAGCTACAGTATATCAGATTTAAAAATAATATAAAATAACAAAAAATCTCCTCAGCACAGTTCATGGTCATGTTGAAAAAGCATGCTTCTCCTCATTACTTTACTTTTACTTTCCTTGTTTCTGGAATTGACATAGCCACTCCAGAAAGGTGCAGTATATGTTTATATAAGCACACGTACACACATTTACAGACATTTTTCGAGACAACCAGCATAGCCTAAACCTTCCTTTCCACGCTCTTATTATTTCTACAGGCTGCGGGATTCCAACTCTGTGATCCAATCAGAGGTCTCACATTTATGGCGTTCAACTGACTGCATTGATTGAAGATAAAGTAGAGTTTCACCTTTAAGTAAGGATTCCATTCATTGTAGGAACCTTTTTCTGCCAGCAGGCAGGTGTTAAAAGGTTCCTGCATATACCCTGATCCACAGCCATACTCATACCTGCAATCCATTATTAATACTGATGCCATTCAACAGCAATTTCTCAGTTAACAAAAACCAAATTTAACTTACAAAAAAGCAAAAAAATAAAATAAAATACACATTCAATTATCAGGCTCGTTTTTTTTTATGAGAGAGACTCACATCCAGAAAGGACACACTGGTGAGAAGATCTGGTTGTGCCGAAATGGCGATGATATCCAATGACAGTGTACATTTAATGATAGCCAAGGCACCTGTTGACTATGAAGCCCGACAAAAATATAGCATTTCGGACCAGCTAAAGTGAGCTACAGCATTGACACACTCATAAAAACGGGCCTCCATGTAATATGAGCTTTCACAAAAATAAAAAATGTGTCTTCATTTTCTTGCTTCATTCATATTTCCTCATGACGAACTGGAATAGTGGATACATCTACATTGTTCAGTCGGATATATCGTACTGTATCCTACTGTATGTGTAAGGAAACATGCAAAATATGGAGTGATTATAAAAATTCATGGCACTTAATTTAAGATGTTTATTGATATGGCACAGAATGGGACCATCAATGCATTCTCTATGAAACTTTTCATCCTCCATCTTTGACCATTCATTCTAAACATGACATTTCAAGTTTCAAAGAATAATTCAGTACAGGCTCTATCCAGATAGTGTTTCTGCTCACTTAGTAGAAAGAGATCTCTTCAAGAAGCCTTACACAAACCTCCCCCAGGACAGGCATATAGTGGATTTACTATACAGCTGCTTACAGTATATGACAGTATAACCTCAGAATAGTGAAAAATAAATAAGTGCCTAGCTGTGTCGTCTGCAAAATAAATATGCTAAACAATGCAACAATGAAATTCAATGCGATGCAATCCGACAGCAAGAATATGGTTTGCATAACTCTTATAATCTCTATTACACTATAGTGTACACTGCAAATTGTGCTTGTGAACATCTCTTCCCTCAATTTGTGTGTCCATGTCTGGTATGTGATTGCTGCTCACAGGGCTCCTGGTCTCCAAACGTGCGGCTGGATGCCACCTCTGGTGGCAATGAAGTGAGGCTTGGGCATTTGGACGGGGTTGGGTCTCACGGGGGGCAGGTTGAAGAGGAGGCTGAGCTCAGGGGCACTCTGGAACTGCTTGGCTGCCTGGAGCCCAGAGGTGTAGGCCACCGGGGCATAAGGCACGGGGTGGACATTGGGCACAGTGTTGGGGATTGGGGTTGCGGATATTTGTGGGAGGATGGGCAGTCCTGTTGTTGGCGGGGAAAGGGCGAAGGCTGGGGCACGGGGTGCGAGAGTAGTAAGAGGGGCTGAGGAACTCGGGACGTGAGCCGCCGAAACGGAGGCCAAGGGTTGATACATTCGGGAAGGCGGTGGGGAAAACTCGTCGTGACGCGTCAGACGTTCACCGAGAGTCGTGGCCGAGCGCGGCGCTATGACCTTGGGCGTGAGCGTCGGTGCCGACATGGGCGTGGGAGTGGAAAAGCGTTTGATTTCGTACACGCGCGCCGCTTTGACAGGGATCTGCCGAGGTTGGGTCAGCGAGCTGCCGACCATTTGGCTGTAGCCGCCCTGCTGCTGCTGCTGCTGCTGCCGCCGCCGCCTCTCGGCCTGGTACGGTGACAGATTGGCGGCGCTGCCCCCGTAGCTGAACATGGCGGAGTTGAGCTGATACGGCTGCCTCCTCATGAAGTCCAGCACCCTGATACCCTCCTTCTGGGCCACCTCCGCCGCCGCTCCTCCTTTGCCCCTGCCGGCGTCCCTCTGTGGACCCACGGGGACAGACGGGGCCAGGAGCGGGTTGTACCCGATGGGCGGAGGAGCGCGGATGTTGGGGGAGTACTTCCACTGAGAGGGGTGGGAGACATCGGAGCAATGTTGGGCTGAAGGGTTCGAGAGAACCTCCCGCTGGTAGGGTGTCTCCGGTGGGGTGTCAATGACATACATGCTCATGCGACCCTGCCTGCGAGCGAACAGCTGAGCCCCCTTGCCCTCCGCCTGAGGAATCTGAGGGGCCTCGTGGATCACCCGCGGCTTGGGCGCTACCGGGGGGGGCATCCTGCCCCTACCGGCATCAGCACCGTCGTCTTCTTCCGCCTCGTCGTAGGCCTCGGGGGGCGGAGGGCCATATCGGTATCGTGCAGGTCTCTCGTCCAGGTTCTGCACCATGGACAGCAGCTCGGGATTCGGGGAGTTCTTCTTGACGTCCGGCACGTTGAACATGGGTCGGGGCTTTCCGCTGCGCCGGCGAGCTTCCAGCAGGATGCCCGTGCGGCCCGAAGACCCGGGAACAGGCACAGGCGTCGGGGCTGCTGTGTCCATCTGCGATACCACAGATACTGGAGCTACGTGGGTTGCAGTGACGACTGGGGCTGGCAGAGGCACTGGGGCAGCTGGTGCAAGGGGACAAGAATACGCTGAAACTGGAGGTTGGGGCTTCTGCGAAACACGGACTGGAGGTGCATGTGGGCCATGTGGGCCTGGAGCTGCCATTGACACTGTAGGCGCTGGATGCGCCGTTACAGTGCACATTGGCGGCATATGCACAGCGGGGGCAGATGTAAGAGGAGCTTGAGGAACAGCAGCTACTTGTGAAACTGACTCTACAGGAGTAGAATACGCTGGAGGCACCATGGGGGCATCTGCTCGCGTGAGGCCAAAGGGTTGAGGAGGTGGTGAGAACACCAATGGCTGCGAGGTCGCCGGTGCGACAAACTGCGACGACGTCGAGAATGGCGGTGATACAATAGCCGCTGAGGCAGGTCGCTGGGCTTTCTTTGTCACGGTTGGACGGAAAACTACCGGAGCAGTGGCAGCCCGGCTGGTGATGAATCCAGGTGCGAATGGACGCGCCGTTCTGTTGAGAACATTGCTGGAAGGCACTTCTGGTAACGGGGTCTCTGCTGGTGGCGCAGGACTAGTCAAGACAGTCACCGAGGCAGCGGATGGCGTGGGTGTAGCAGCCGGATGTGACATTACCATGCCGGCTTTGCTCACTGGAGGGTAAGCGAGGTCCCTGTTAGCCGTAGTGCGAGCAAAAGATGCACCCGATGCTTGCACTGGTCCTTGGTGCATCACGGGGTACACCTCTTCCCGTTGAAGAAGGGCTGGCATCGTTTGCTGCGGCTGTATGACGGACGGTTGCACTTGCGGTTGCGTCAGCTGCTGCACCTGAGGATTCTCCGCGGCCTGGGAGCGGGGCGGCGTCTGCGGCTGCGCTGCCTGCACCTTCTTGGCGTGCTCCGCTGCCCTCTTCCTCTGCTGCTCAAACAGCTGGGCACCCTTTCCTGTGGTGTCACTCAACCCAGGGCTGGGAGCGGCGCCCTCTTCCGCCCCGTCCCCACGCCCGCCGCTGCCGCCGGCCGCCGCCCGTTTCTCCAGCGCATCCAGGTAGTCGCTATCCCACGTCGGGTCGGGCGCCGCCGAGAAGCCGTCCTCGTCGAACTCCGACTCGCTGCCCAGAAGCGCGCCATCTTCTTCTTCTTCTTCTTCTTCTTCCTGGGAGTCCCGCCGCAGGTCCTCGTCCACGCTGCCGAAGCTGGTGAGCGTGTACTTCTTCGAGCGCTGCCGCCGCTTCTTGAACATCAGCACGCCCTTAGAGTGGGGGTTTGGCGCATCCGTCAGCAGGGACGCGATCGTCCGACACTTGGTCTTGGCCTCCTTCACCTGCTTGTCCTGCTGCGTGTCGCCGCGGTTAAGCTCTAGAAGGTCACACAGGGGTTAAAGGTGTTAGCGAAAGATACTGGAATAATATCAAGATGGAGCAATGTATTTCAATTAGGGCTGTCAGGCGCGATTAAAAATGTATTCGCAATTACAGTGTAACTGCACCCCAGCTCTGAGCCTGACTCCACCCACTACAAAAATGCTTCAAGGAGTAAGGGGAGGGGAGGAGCTGAGAGGGAAACCCACATTAATAGCGTTAACGTTTGAATTTGATGACGTACGAGCGTACTAAGTGTACCGGTAAAAACAGATTTTTAACGGATTTGACGTGTAGTTCTGTTTTCAGCCCATAAAATGCAGATTCTTATAAAAATTAGATTTTTGTCAATATTAACACAAACATTGATGTGTCTCATCACAGATAAATCCTATTACTTCGTTTACAGCTCAAAACAACACATTTTAGGGTGCAGTTACACTTTAACTGCATAAAATATAACACTGGAAAAGAAAAAAACATTTAGGTTAACTTTTAAACATTTGCAATTTATTAATCACAATTAATTACGTAAACCATGTGATGATTGACAGCCCTAATTTCGATGGAAGCAAACAACTGAATCCGGTCTGTTAAGTGGGCATGTCAACGGCATTTTGCTGTGGAGGCTGACGTAGGCAGTGACAGCTAAATCGACCAGGCATTGCCTGACACACAGTCACACGCCCACAGAGAGAAATAAAGGGCAATATTATTGTGAAAGACCACAGACCTCCCCATTGACTTGCATGGGTCATTCTGGTCTGCATAAAAAGTGACATGACTCCTCCCTCCCTTTGTTTCCAATCTCTCTGTTATTAGAGACACCTGGAAGTTGTTCGAACCGACAACCAGGCTCATAACGCTGGTGTTCCATTCAATCTACTGCTTTCAATGGAGATCTTTTCTTTATTATTCCAATGCAACGAACTTAAATACCCTGTATGTCCTGTATGTTTAGACGAGCCCAGTTAACCTTTAAGGCTAGATTCAGCATGACATTAGGGTCTAAATCTATCCTAATCGGCAAGCCTTTTGGCAGACAACTTTCTTTTAAATTGCTGGAGGCACTTCCTAGAAAGATTCCAAGCAGGCCTGGGGCTTCTCACATTAATTTGGGTGAAGGATTCGTTTACACTTTACTAGGCGTATGTACTAATATATAACACCTAACCTGAATTAAAATACAGATTTTGCAAACGAATGGAAAGTCCAAGCTCGTTGATGACTTGTAGGAGAACTTCAAACAGTAACTGCTACATATCCTATAACCGGTTATGGGATTAAGCAGATTATATCATTGGCAATATCTACAGATACGTGAGGGGAGGCATTCATTTCTTCCTTTGTGTCTCTGTGCAGGACATCAAGATGCTAAACCTGAACTCCGTGACAGCACAGACAGATTGACGACAGTACATTTATTTTGTACTACTCTTCAAATGGTATACTTAAAATCCACTACTTCAATTAGACCAACTCATATCTGTTACTGAGAGTATTAAAGTTGATGTACAGGGTCATCATGTGCTCCTGTTTCTGATGGGCAATTTGATCCCTAAGGTCAAAGGTCATTTCATCTGAAAAGGAGCAATATGAAGGTCAAAGGTCATTTCATCTGAAAAGGAGCAATATGTGGAATTGGCATATCTTTTCCATCTCAGCAATGAAACAATTCAGACTATAGACCTATAAATAATAGTTTGTTTTGATTAGCAAATGTTGATTTACTTTCACTTGCAAGTAAAAAAATATATATATATATACAGCCATTATAATATCTAATATATATCTAAAATAGAATATCTAAAATGTTAAGCACAATTTTCTACTATATATATATATATATATACTGTAAGGATTTTTAATCTGGCTTTCATGAATGGGAACTACTACTGCTTTCACTGTGTCACATATAGCATAGTATATATTATTGTATATGGTTCATGTGGTAAGTGAACTCCATACACCTCATGACTTCTGAATGTTTTATTATGTTTTTAGCCAATAGTCAGTCAGACAAACTAATATGCTGATCAAGTGTGTTGCACAATAGTAGAGCGGTCAACATGCACATTGGTACTGAAGGTGACACCCAAAATCAACTGAGAATAGAGAGAGAGAGAGAGAGAGAGAGAGAGAGAGAGAGAGAGACAGAGAGGATAACGAGAGAGGGAGAGAGAGAGAGGGAGAGAGAGGGAGAGGATAACGAGAGAGAGAGAAACAGTGAGAGAGATAGGATAACGAGAGAGGGAGAGAGAAACACAGAGTGAGAGAGAGAGGGAGAGAGAGAGAGGTAGAATGCAAGTGGCCCTGCTACTTGACACCAACGAGCAGCTGTAGATGCTTTTCCGAGCTCCTAGGTTATCAGAGCACTGAACTGGCAGCAAATATAGACGCCTATATGAGACTCAGAGTGGGTTCATGCATTTGCACATTCACACTAGTGTGAGCGTGCTATCTTAACTGCGTTTTGTCTCACACACACACACACACACACACAGCACAAAGCCTTCTGCTTTGGTCCGAGATGCTGGAGCTCTAGTGTGCCACCTAGTGGCAGACAGGACCATGCACAGGACAGCCGGCGGTGAATGACAAACCCCCCTAGCTGACGCTCCTGCCCGGCTGTACTCACTGGCTTGCTTGGCCTTCTCCACGTACGTCTTAGTGAGCTCCTCGTCGACGGGCCTGCCCACGGGGCCCACCATGGGCACCAGCTGGCTGCGGGAGCCCAGCATTAGGGCCCCCTTGGCCCTCTCCGGCGACACCAGAGGCACGGTGGCCATTTCCAGGAAGCCGCTGTCCTCCTCGGGCGCCCCGTCCCGCGGGCCCTGGTCATCGGTCGAGGAGATTAAGTCGGAGGACGTCTCCGTGGAGGTCTGGGAGGACCAGGTTCCCAGGGACGGGGGCTGGTAGATGACCTCCCTCCGGGCCACTCCTGGAAGTGCTCCTCCTCCTCCTTCACCTCCTCCATCGCCTCCTTTACCTGCTTCTCCTGTGTCTCCGTCACGCAGGTAAGCGTGGTGGGCGTCCGGGGCGCTGTCGTAGCCGCTCATCTCCGACGTCTCGCCGCCCTCCGGGGAAGAGCGTCCGCCGGGTGGCGGCGGCGGCGGCCTGGCAGGCACGGCAGGGTTGCTGGGGCTACGGCGCTTCTGCCGCCGCTGCCGCCCCTGGCCCCCAGCCATCACGTCGGCGTCGCTGTCCGTCTCACCGTAGTAGGCCTCGCTGCCGGGTGGCGGCGAAGTCAGCCCGCCGTGGACCCCCCGCGCCGGAGCCGTGCGGGGGGGCGACGTGCAGCTCAGGAGCAGGGAGGCGCGGTACTCGCGGTCAATGCGCGGCGACGGGGCGCGCGTCAGGAGCACCACCGACTGGAAGCCGGCCGGAGACCTGCGACGGAGAACAGATGGAGTACCCGAGATGGATGACATTACCTGTGATTAGGCCGTACAAGAGATTCACCAGAGACGTTAGAATACTAACAAAGATACAGTACAATATAATTGTAATGCGTCTATATGGGAGCAACCGTTGTATCAGGGAAGCCCTCGCCTGGGACTCAAGCCCGGCTCCTAGCCATGAGTGGCGTGCACGCTAGTGTAACAGTCACTCGCAGTCACTAGCACTGGGCAGTAAGTTACGTAAACCTAACTCTCCGACGCTTCAAGAACGCTCTAGGGAATGCTAGGGCCCTTGAGCTTTAAGCATCCCATTCCCTTGCTAAGGCGTTACTAAGGCGTTCGCTCTGTAATCTGTGATCTGCGGGGTTTGCATGGACACGACAGACTCCGTCACATTGCTGTGACCCAGTTGATAGTAAGGTTCTGGTATTTCAGAATGTATGGGGAATACTAACTTTATCTTGACACACAGTACAGTGTATATCGTGTCCTGACCTTTTGACCCGGATGTGAAGTATCCCTGAGGAGCTGTCGATAAGGTGCATGGCCTGGGCATGTGACAGAGCTCCGCACGGCTGGTCGTTGATGCATACCAGCTCGTCGGCCTCTCTGAGGCCCGCCCGGCACGCCTTGCTGCGCTTACGCACCTGCACCAGTGGAGGGAGACAAAACACACATAAAAGGCAGTTTGCATAGTGTAGTATGCATGCATTTCATTTTAAGATATCTAATGATTTTAAATGAAGACGTGATTGATGATGTATTACTGTATGTTCTGCCACACGCCATCCACAAGATAGGGTTATATGTTAAAAACAACTAAACTACTGTATCTTCGTGTGCCCCTGTTTTGCTTTGTGACACTGATTGTGATTGACACTTTGATGGCCTTGTTCTGACAGCTTGGTCCTGCTCTAGACATATGCCATATAGGCTACTGCAGCTCAAGCAAAGCACTTCAACAACAGGGTACCCACTTTAACAGGGAAATGCCAGCCAGGAGATATCTCCATCTTTAGCTATGGCATCTGCACACACACAGCCAAGGGAAGGGGCATGGAGACAAGGGATTGTGACAATGCATTGCCCTATTAAAAACACCGCAAATCTACACAGGTTTAACAGCAGGTTAAATCAACCTGCTCTGTGTCAATTTTCTACGATGCCATTCACCAGGATTGTATTGCCTCTCTATCATCTGCAGTAAATGGATTCATTGCCTTAGAAGAGGGCAGCACCAGTTTTTTTCTTTTCCATCAGCTACCCTAATTAGCTTTAGATGGACTTCGGTTTGTCCGCAATGAACTCCCAGGTCGGCAGTTAGCTAAGCCTTGTAAAGTGGTGTATGCACCGCTTGTAGCACGGTATGTCAATTAGTCATGTAGTCACTCAGCCACCAGTCACCTTGTGGTCCTGTAACTGAAATAACTCACACTCACACGCACACACACACACACACATACGCACGCACGCACACACACAGTCGTCACCTGTAGGAATAGACATAGACCATTTTTAAGACATGACATGGAGGGCAAGACATACACAGCTATCTTCATGTTGCATTAAGATTACAAGGGACAGATAACGACTAATTTTAGGATACTAAATATAGAATAATTGTATGAAGGTTGTTGTTTGTTTACTACATTTAGTAGTGTGAATAGACATTTTATATGAAGATATACAGTATGAACTAAAGTCATATCCTAAGGACGTCCTAGCCATCGTATGGATTTACTCCAAGGTGATTCCAGACCATTTATATTAATTACAAGTTTATATTGTAATGAAATACAATTGTGTCGATGTACTATGGCTAATGTGAATCCTCTACAATGGACCAATGAGGACTTTGTAAAAATGTAGAAAAATAGTGAAAAATATAATGTATCAGGTTGGCAACGATCTGAAATACACACCTTGACTAACCCTGTGGCCTGCTGACTGACTCTCACCCAGGAATAGTAACGGCCTCCCCCCAACATCCCCCACCCCAGTTCTGCACAGTCAACACTATGTTAATGTTGTGCCTGTGTGTGTCTACGTGCACGTGGATTGCGTGTGTGTGTGTGTGTTGGGTGCAGGGGGGGGGGGGGGGGGGGGGGCCGAAAGTTTTTTTTTATATTTTTGTGCTTGCTGGAGAGGAGGTGTGTGTGTGTGTGTGTGTGTGTGTGTGTACTAAATCTAGACTAAATTCTTATGCCAATCCAAGAACTATAATAAGACTTATATTTAAGGCAATATGTTGCCATTTTCAGACACAGTCGGGCCTTTCCCAAATAAGTGCACAAGGTTGCAATCTAAGAACAGAAGAAACCTGAAAATAAAACTGAAACCTGCAAGGTTGTGTATCTTACAATAAGTAGTCGAATTTAGTACATAATCATGCAACTTCATTTGAAACTGCATGCATGTACATGCAAACTCAACGGTCTCACACTGCTCAATACTTGAGCGAACTGTACGTATTTTAGTTAGTCTTTAATCCTTGTCGTGTTCTCCATTCAAAATTGGATCGTTGGTGGTAAGAGAACAGCCCTGCTAAAAAATCCAGCATTGCTGGTCACCAGCATAAGTTATGTTTTGCATGCTGGAACCAGCATGGAATGCTGGTTTGCTGGTGTGCTGGTATACCAGCCTGGACCAGCACTACACCAGCACTAACCAGTATGAACCCGCCTGAACCATCATGGAATTAGTGCTGGTTTATGCTGGATATTGTAGCAGGGAGAGCCTATATCCTTTCAAATGTGTGGCCAAATATTTCTTCTACAGCCTTCTTGCAGCTAACTGGAAACTGTTTATATTCCTGATTGGAGGATATAATGTTTCAGTGAGACTGTATACTGTTTATCTTATAAGAATCGGTCTTGGGTATTTGTACCACTGGGATCTGTTTAGAAGACTCAAATACATTCAGCATTGTTAAAAATAAATGCTAAGGGGCCTGTTATTATAGGAATTGGTGAATGTTGTGTTATGTCCAGACTCTCATTACTATAAGTAAAACGATCAGTTTGGTTTAACCTAACCTGCAAAACTGTGGTGTCACAAGATAGCTTAAATCCCCAAGTTGAACAGATCAAATATCCCTGATCAAATGTTTACAGTATATTATCCTCCCATGGGCAATATCAATGTACTCTGTGACTTGCTACTAATTCAGTCACTAAACTACATGAAATGTCAACAGACAGCAGTCAGCAGAAGGTATTTCAACGTGTTGCCCTACATTCTCGGCTGAACTTGACGTTTAAAGTTCACACAATCAGTCATCCCCGTGCTTCTGCATGCGAGGCATTCTAGAACAATTGATGACTCATATTCACAAGCAGACGCTATTCCATTTCGTGGGTATTCATTCACAGCTTCATGAACCACTACCGAATGAATAGCTGGTGGCACATTGTATTTCTAAAAGGGCATGTGCCACCTATACATTGACTTTCAAACGAGCAAGAGAACATAGTGTGACGTTCTACACCACAATACTGCGGCACCTTATCTTCTCCCATCGTACCTGTTGAGCGACGTGTTCCCTCACCTTAGCCACCTGCAGGGGTTTCTGATGCTCCACTCCCCCCTGGAGACGAAAGCCCCACGGAGCTCCACCCGACAGCGTGACTATCACCTCTTCTGCCACCATTGTTACGGATTCAAGCCGCCCCACCAATGTTTTTCTCGGGTGGCCTTCCTCTCCCCTGGTGTGTTAGCACGGTCTGCGGAAGGGGCCCCTCAGTGATTTGGCCCCATGGTCAGCTGCGAGGGCCCCCCTCAGCTTGCTATACTTCGCTGAACCCTCGTTTATCTCCCAGTCAAACGCCACGGCCAACACACACCCTCTAGCACACGGCATACAGGCCGACCATGATAGCTAGACAAAGTGTAGCGGGGAGAGGGCGAGAGAGAGGCAGAGAGAGAGGGGGGGACTCTGTATCTTCTTACACAGAGGAATGCTTCAGCCCCCAGCATAGAGAGTGAGCAAGGGGGAGGGTCCAAACGCAACACTTGTCCTGTCACTCATACCCCTGACGGTGGTGGTGTATAGCTGGTAGTATAAAGTCCATCCGAAAATAGTACGACAACTCCATCCCCCCCCAACCCCCACACCAGCTCATCTCCCCGGGCATCCGCTCTCAAACTCGGGACAGTCCCCAGTGGATCTGCTCTACCTAAGCCCTAAGCTTCTCAATGCCCGTGAATAAATACAATGTACACGCCCCGACTGGCCGCCCCGGTCAGATTACATCATCTGTTGTATATGCACGCAGAAGAGTGCTCTCGTTACTGTAGTTAAGTGACTCTACGGTATATGACTTTCCACCACTAGATGGCACACCACTAGATTGCACCAGTGTCCCCTTGCAATGCCAAAACACACATGACCCGGATATGAAAACAGAACACAGGAGCTTGGACAGAGATGATCGAGGCTGCGTTCCGATTGCCTGGTAGTTCCCTGCGAAGTGGACTGCACAGGGTATTCAGCCATGTTAAGTAAGATTCCAGCCACAAGGAGGAAAGATGCTCAGTTCAAACTGTGTTGTAGGGAATAACTGAACAACAGTTCATCACTTCACCAAAGTTGACAAGAAATATTACCCAACTGTCATTGCGCCTCGGAAGAAAAAAAAAAAGGAGAAAAAACAGGAGGAAATTGATCAAATTATCTGTTTGTTTATTTATTTATTTATTTATTTATTTATTTATGTGTTGTTGTATGTGTTACCTGAAATCAACACTGCTCAAATAAACTAGAAATTAAAGTCTCATATTTAGGTAGATGCGCTATTCTTAACGAATTAATTACTGTAGACTCCCAGTATTGTGTATTCTGTTCTTCGGATGCATTTACTCCACTATATCTTTAGAAAATCTGCTACAGTATACCAATGTTTAATAGTGTATATATATATATATATAAAATACACTTTGCTGCTATATTTATGTTTTTAAAAAAAAATCATATATGCCTTTAATTATGGTTTTTCTTTGGTATTTATAGGCATCATGCTCAAGGATGCTTATAGGTAGGTCAACACCAGGGTTTCAACCCACAACCTTCAGACTGGGAGCCCAACACCCAGATCACCCCCACTTTTGTTTACATGTTTCCCATGTGGAGAAATACAATTTTAACCATTTGACCACTAACATGTTCTGACAGCTTGGTCCTGCTCTAGACATATGCCATATAGGCTACTGCAGCTCAAGCAAAGCACTTCAACAACAAATAAACACACAACGAGGCGCACACACGCTCAAACACACGCACACACACACACAAACACACACTATGTTGACCCTTCCAAACAGGCTGCTCTGATGCCCGTTGCCTGTCAGCCATGTGGCGAGTGTCCCTATGGTAACCGTGCAGTGTTTTCCTTTGGGGCAGACGAGGGAGCGTGTAGACCTGCGGGAAAGCAGTAGTTAATTCAGCGCAGCAGTGTTTAGCTCACCCAATGATGGCCGCTCCCCTTCGCTGCTTCCTCGACAACCATGCAGCTGTCTCCATTGCTCAGTCACGTAACAGCAGCATGCCCTGAAAGAAAACACTCCTCCTGGAGATAATTTGGTAGACAGTGTATACAAGAACACAGCCGATGAAAGGCGGTGCTTCACGTATGCAGCTATGACTAATCACAATTAAGATAATATTTGTAACAAGTCAGAACAAATAGAAACGTTGTATGCGTTATGTATGAGAACAGAATGTATGCCAAGTACTTTTAGTTGGTCCAACCACGTCCTCTAGTGGTTAGATAGTATAATAACCAAAAATAAAATAAACTCACTTAAAATAGGATAGCCTACTGTAATTATTATACAGTATGTACAATATTTGTAACTACAAGCTAATTATTATGGTATTATTGGTATCAAGTAAAGCAAAGTATTATGTTCCACCACCCTGATCCTTTCCATTTGTGTTGAAGCTACCTTTGCCTCTACTGTAGCCTACTGGCATGTTTTCTACCTAATTTGTATTGACTGCTAATAGAGTTAGCCTACTGGTGTAACATTCAAGTGAGGAAACGCATGCAGAGCAGCCCTATGTTAGAATTGAGAATAAGGGCGCGGAAAACATTTCCTTACTCTCCCTGAACTCAGGAAGGGAAGCTCTGTGTTTTTTCCTGAGGACATGGGGGAATATTAACAGGTTAACAGCATTTATTTCACCCCTGTTAATCTATTTCTATCTTGCCATTTTCTCCTCGCAGGGTATTCTCTTTTTCACCGTTTGTGTTCCATTCCTCCGCTGCTGAAACCCATTTCCTTTGCGGTGAGGTATAGGCCACACACTTTGTCTGTTCTCTCGGTCTCATTCCTCTTTCTAATAGCTTCTCTGTTTGCCAAATTGCTTTCCCCGAGAACAGTGTGACAGAGCGGAGCAGAGGTGGGAACAAATCTGATGCCCTTTAACTGATCTGTCTCTGCAAGCGAGGTCCACACTGCCAGCTGAGCCAGATCGGCTCCTGGTGCGGACTAGGTGAAAATGAGGCTGCCTTATTAATACTAAACAGCTTGAACAAGGCCTAAAAAGAAACAGTGTTGTATATGCTTCACATTATTTGTATTGTAATTATTTTAAATTGTAAATAAGGGTAAGCAAATTGATGGACCATCTACGTATCTAGTCCCCTGTTTCTGGCCCTCCAAACAAACCCCTGAACAGAGAAATTACGAAATACAGTTTAACGGTCTAACTCTACATTACAATACTACATGTTTTCACATGTTTAAAGGAATGGATTTCTATTATATATAAAGTATTTAAAGTATTTGGATTATGGTGATCTGATTTACATGACTGCTTCTGCCCAGTGTCTAGACAAACTTGATGTTGTTTACAACTCTGCACTACGATTCTTCACTGGATGTAATTACAGGACGCATCATTGCACCCTTTATTCTAAAGCCCTGTGGCCCTCCTTGTATGTACCAAGGCATACCCATTAGTTATGTTTTATATATAAGGCTCTTATTGGGCTAGTGCCTACATACCTTAGCGCTCCTATAGTTCAAAGTGAAAGCCACTACGGATTACGCTCAAAGGATCTGTTTCAAGTGTCTGTTCCTCGTGTCCATACAGAACTGGGAAAAAGGGTATTTTAAGGTTGCTGCCACTTGGAATGCTATTCAAAACTCTTTGAAAATGACTGACTTTGTTCCTTTTAATAAACAGTTTTCACAAATTTTGAAGGATATGGAGCAAAGGACTATTGGACATTGTGGCTTTAAATGACAGTTATTATCTGTTCAGTTCACAAATTCGTTGTATGTATGTATTTATATTTGGTTGTATAACTATTGTATATGTTTTATAACTCGTATGTTTAAAGCTACTTCTTGACCAGGTCTCTCCTGAAAAATAGATTTTAATCTCAGTGAGATTGCCTGGTTAAATAAAGGTTAAATAAAATAAAAATATTTCCAAATAAATCTCTATATTTGCTTTACACAATCTTTTAATTACATGGTTTAGTTTCAACTTTCATTCTTTAATGAGTTTTTTCCAAAACCGTGTTCCAGCTCAGGCTGACCTCTTGACCCCAGCAGGGAATGTCACGGGCTCTGCCCAGACTGCAGCCTGTGACTGTGCCCAAACAATGCCAGCTGCTGCCCCCGGAGCCACCCGATGCTATAGCTGCCGTCACGATCCCTTTGTCAGCAGGGAGTCATGCAAGTTTGAACATGCACTCTCAACGTCATACACTGACACGCAAGCACACACACAATGATATTTTGTCTGCATGCATTATTGTAATCCTCAGGGTGGTGCTATTGCACAGAACCATACGTGCACGCAACCATACTGTACATACACACAAACAAACCAAATACACACCTTGTGTAATATCCTTCATTATTGATGGGTCAATCCTAAACACATGGCTGATGCTGTCAAAGCTGTTTTGGAAGAACCAAGAAGGAGACATTTCCCTGAATTGTTCTATTTTGAATCAGGCCCACTTATGTGGGTTTCATAAATGGTTTCCCGTTAACTAATTGATTTAATAAGGCAGACACACTGAGATTCTTCTCATCTTCATGAAACAAATGTAGGTTAAAAAAAATACTATGAGTAATGTTACCTTACTTACCCCAATGTTGATCACAAGTGCGTGGGACAGAATATTTGATATGACTAGAGTGTGTACAGTGTAGTCGCATCTCATTTCATCCCTCGCTCGGTAAGATGAGATGACTGTGGATAGAGGTCGGGTTTCTCCGAGGCTGGAAGATGATCCCGGAGTATTTACAGATGACTCAAGGTCACACAGTGAGTGAACAACATCATCATCTGCTCTGATGGCCTGGTTAGAGGCACGATTCGGCACATCGGAGCGCTGGTCTGCAGGGCCAGCCATGTGTATGGAGGACGATGATGTAATTAAATATAAATACTCTAATTTTAATCAAGTTATTCACTCCAGTCTTAAATTAATGTATTTATTTCTAATTATGGAAGATTCTGCCCTCCAAAGTGAGAGGGAGGGGTTGTGCGGGACTTGGGCCAACGAGGATTCAGGTTACGCTACGAGTCTGTTTACTGGCAATAGCATTCAATGTGTGTCACCGAAAGGTAAACAATGTTGACAAGACAACATAAGGGTGCGCTATATTGTAGCACCCTTGTGAACATGAGAGGGCTCAGATTCAAAGCAATGCATCTACTTGTATGGGCTGACACTCAAACAAACATTATGCCATAATAAGAGATTGCCAATGCGATACAAAATCTTAAGAATTGTCAGTTTATTTTACAGTGTTAATCCAGGTAAAGAAACATAAAATATTGACAATTATATAGCACAAATGACTGAACCAAAACTTTATGTTTTGTAGACTTTTTTATGTGTTTTTTAAAAATTATTAATAATAATAATAATAATAATAATAATAATAATAATAATAATAATAATACATTTAATTTAAAACGTATTCAAAGTTGCTTTTACCTTCATCCAAACTTTTAACTGACAGTTCTAAACCTTACAGCATTCACCTGTTTTTTTCTAGTTTGTGTATTCTTGCTTTTAATTTATGGAGCAGGTTGATATATAACCTTAAACTACACTGTAAAAAAAATAAAAATTATATATATATATATATATATATATAAAATAAGGATCCCTTGGTTTAATATAATTAATATATAATAATAAATGTTGTTATTATTAGAGCCATATAGAATAATAGTATTATTGATCTTGACAGGTGGATTATTACACTGGCTCAAGATGGTCCACCTACCTAGAACATTATTACACTGGCAAACAACAGTGAATAGAGAGTTACACAAAGTGAAAATACAGTTGAATGTGAGCTTTGTATAAAATCTAGCAAAACATTGTAAAAGCTAGTAATAATAATAGTATAAGCGTTTTGAGATTTTATTAAAAAGAGTCTATAGATTATCCTCCACAAATAGACAATTTTCTTACACCCATATTGAGAAATACTTAAAAATAATATAGAAGAGTCATACCTAATATAACTCAATTAAAATATGCATGAGATGCAAATGATACCTGTTTTGCTCTTTGGAACAAGTGACAATGTGTTTGTATGGAAAGTCAAGTCATATGCTTTTCGCTGTTTTCATGTTTATGCAATGCATTTCAATTTCGTTTTCGGGTAGAGCTTAGGAAAATACTTATGGTAGGAAAGTTTTGTACACAATGAATGGAGAATTGAGCAGGTTAATACACACATACACACACACACACAGTATAAACGTACACTCATAGCCTAACTGAGAGCCCCTAGATCAAGTGAGTCACTGAGTTTTCAGCATGAATAAATCACGCCCACTACTCACATCTAAACTATCACATCACATATATATCACTGCCTTTTCCAACACACACACTCACACACACACACACACACACACACACACACACAGCATGCACAGAGTGTGTGCGCATCATAATATTATAGTGTTTTCTTTGACCGTGGTATGCACACATAACATTATCCCGTTTGTATTCTGGAACAAGCTAATATTCTTCTGTAAAAGAAAAAAAAGAGATTGTGTGATCACTTGATCACTGAATGCCTTTTTTCACATAATTGTGATTTTGTTATTTTTTTCACTAATCCGAGTGTGAAATAAATCTCCTATTCCCCCCAATCTATTATAACTGTGAGAACGTATAATGAGCCTTCAAAATGTGTGTCGATGTTTAATATCAATTTTTTATTTGAATCATGTCCAGACAACACATAACATTTGGGACAAAAAATAACCAATTTTCTCCACTATGATATAACACTCTCTCTCTCTCTCTCTCTCTCACTCACACACACACCAAGAAGACATTTGTCATTTTTTATTTCAATCTCCACATCTTGGCGTTAAAGCAAGTTACATGTCTGCCCATGTTTCCCTGAGGATGGCTGCTTCTAGAGGCAGTGATGTATACAGCAATTTGGACAACGTGACTGCTGTTTCTACAACATGTTGATTACATTATCACAGGGGGCTTAAAGATATTTAACTATATAAATGAGGCTTTGTTCCACAGGCTAACTTTGGAACTATGCATAACATTTTTCAACCTTTGCCAGTTACCAGATAAAATGGAATAAGATTACAGGTATTTCTTTCAAAATCCGGTGATAATTTAAAGGACTACTTTTACATTTAAAAAGGAAGTTTGCATCAGAAAAATGCATAAAACAATCTTATGTTCTCTTATTAACCTTTCATTGATGTCAATCAATAATTAAAAAGATGTCTTACTTTAATCCGATCCCCTGAGCAACGTAAACAGTGACAAAAATAGAAAGATTTGGCATGCCAACGCAGTAAATTGCTTTGAATGGCATTTCAGAGAACAATGTTTAAGTAATCTAAAAGTAATGGAAAGTACTAACTAAATTTAGGTAATCCAAAAATTCCGTTACTGATTATTATTTTAGTCTGGTAAGTGGTAACTAGTAAGTTTTCACGGATTTAACTGATAAAGTAACCTACCCAACCTTGCATAGAGTAGTCTATACAGTATCTACATTTCTCACTGTGGGTAAAAAGCCTGCAAAATTTCCCAGAGGGCAAAGCAACACGTGCTGCTTTCTACTGGCACTAATGTAGGAAATGGACGACTATCTGTGGCATTGATTTCCTCTCATCGTTATGGGAACGGTACGCAGGAGGTGAGGCCTAAGAGCCCATGGGTCGATACTCACGACGGCACCGGATGTTTCATCACTTGAACCGTTTCACTGATCCCGGATCAGCTGTCGATATTTTTCCACCCTATAGTCCTCAGCAAAGCGATGCCTATTCAGTTTTTATCATCTGTGCCCGTGGGGAAAACCATAAGTGTTTCCATATTGTAGAAATGTATGTAGCAGAATTTATTTTGTAGTGGTGATTGTTTAGCAAGTTAAGGGCTTTTTTTTTTTTATGGATGCACACAATCATATAACACATTTATTATAAATGACGAGTCACGGCTTTAAAGTTTTTTAGTACTTTTAAATACTATTTCTCTCTTTTAATGCTGGTACAATACAACCTTGGGGACAGGACTGCATTCCCATGCACATGTGGTGGATCTGGCCAGTATCAAGCCATCATCTCCTGACCCCTGCCCCAGCCACAGTTCCTGCTTCAGCCCCAACCCTGACTTTGACCCCAGCCCCTGCCCCGGCCCCAACCCCAGCCAGGCCCAGCAGGGTGGGGTACCAGTGGGAAATGTGGATATTGTGTGGCAAATGCTCCACATTTGGTTCAGGTACAATTAGTGTAGTGGGAATTGCTTCCCAAGATGATGGAAATAAATAAACTAATGAAAATGAATGAATAAAATAAAATAAAATGAACTAAAATGAATAAACTGATGAAAATGAATGAATAAACTAAAATAATGGACACTGTTCAGAAACAAGGATTAACAGCCTCATATTTCTGTTTACTTCTTGGTCCAGTACGGCCAAGTTTGTGGAAGGCCATGGAAAAACAAGCCAGAGATGTTATTTTGCCATGGTCTTATCCTGCTTATCCTGAGTCCTTATCCTGCAACCCATGTGTCATGCTTCTGACATCTCAGACAATATACAGACCTCTTTGATACCGGTTGTATTATCTGCACATTATATATTTATACAGCAATGCCACACATTTATTTGCATTATAATAAACACAGTAACACTACATAGACTTAGTGTTGAACATGCTGCTCTGCATCCTGTTATTATGGAAAGAGAAACATAATAATCAATATTCACAGTGGAAGACTCAGACAGACCTATTGATGTTTTGTCCATTCGAGGCCTCCTATTATCTTGAATAAACACAGACCGGTAAATAAGTGGGGCATTGATCCGCACCAAGGATCAGTACACTGCATAAAGAAACAGTTCTCTGTTTGGGGGCTTTTACATTGTATGGCACTGGACTTTACTCGCCTCACCTCGACTCTACTTGCTTTGGGAGTTTTCCCACCGCATAGTAGCCTAGCTCGACTCAGCTCCATTTGCCTCTTTTGCTTTTCCCAGGCTGGTCTTCCTAGGAATACAACCACATAGGTCGATGATGCATGTCCCTGAAAATGACCCATATGAGCGTGTTGACGTCGACCAGGCTGGTCATGGCTTTTGCATTGGGCAAAGGTTAGGATCTGGAGGTTCCATGTGAGCTAAGGAGATGCTTACAGTAAAAGCAACAAAGCCGCTCATACCTGCTCACTGTGATATTTGACCCTTGCTGGCGCTATACATTACTTCTTGGGCTGACCTGATGGCAGCTGTACAGGAGATGTGAACACATCCGGAACGTCTTGTGTGCAAGGTCTGCTTCAGTGTGCTGCTGTGTGTATGTGCTGGTCGTCTCAGTGGCCTTCAGATGCTGAGGTTCACACCACAAGGTGGGAGAAACAGTCTGTGCACTGTATACTGGCTCTGTGTGTGTGTGTGTGTGTGTGTGTGTGCATGCGTGTGTGTGGTCTGGGCGGGCGCCTGTTGCCCTGTATACTGTGTCTGTGTGTGTGTAGCCCAGACATCATTCATGTTGCCTCTAGGGCCAGAGGAATTTCACAGGTTACTGTGAAATGGAAGCCCCTCTCTCTCTCTCTCTCTCTCCACACTTGTTGACACTGGCACCCTATTACACCACCTGGAAGAGAGAGACCAAATAAAGAAAAGATAAGACCTCGGGGCTGGTGCTGGCCCAGACGTCCCTGTGAACCTGAGCAGGCATGAGCTCCACGGCAGCTCTGGGTGTGATAACGGCCGCTTGCTCCGTGCTTTCCCTCCTATTTGGGATGAACGCGCTGGGAAACCACTTCTGCCTGTGTGGCCACCCACAGGGAGATGGAGGAGGCGGAGGAGGAGACCCGGGGCGAAGGCCCCCGCACCTCATCTTCGTCCTGGCAGACGACCAGGGATACGGGGACGTCGGCTACCATGGCTCCACCGACATCCACACGCCGGTGCTGGACCGGTTGGCGGCAGAGGGGGTCAAGCTGGAGAACTACTATGTCCAGCCCATTTGCTCTCCCTCTCGCAGTCAGCTCATGACCGGACGGTGTGTGCTTTGCTTTAGCCTGCGCCACTGTCTCTTGTGGATTCATATGTGATGTATACATGTATCGCTTGCTGTAGATATTTGTAGAAATTAGTATGTACTGTATTATTTTTCCAGCTGGGATAAATAACGAAATAATCTTCAACAAAATAATACAATCACACGATAGGAACAACACCGTCAACACCTTATTTGTTTAATGTGATTGGATAGCAAGTGATATAAATATAGCTGTTGTACAGTTTAATATCACTAACATTGTTAGAAGCTCAGCCTCTTCCATCCATCAGCCCTACGTCACATACGCAACTCTGTTACGTCTGATGCATACACCGGTTTAAGCTCGAAAGACTCGGGAAGTAACACTGTCGTGACAGGTCTCTGTAATTTGTAACTATTTACTCATTTAAATGTAAAAATGTACTTTAAGTAGTAACCATAGCCTACTTGTAAGTTTGTAAGTTTAACATCTGACTCGGTCATTGAGTTACGTACAGTAGTTGGTCGTCGTGCATGTCAATCAAAATACCTTGTATAGTAGGCGGGTCTTGACGCAGTTTGCCAGCGCTGTGTTCCAGACTTTACATGAGTAAAGGCTGGCTCTGGGACCGCTCTTTCAAAGCCACTCATGTGTTTCTGCATTCTGTCTCCCTTATCCTTCACCGCGGCAGCTACCAAATTCACACTGGCCTCCAACACTCGGTCATCCGGCCCCGCCAGCCCCTCTGCCTGCCCTCGGACGTCCCCACTTTGCCCGAGCGGTTGTCGGAAGCCGGCTACGCCACCCACATGGTGGGCAAGTGGCACCTCGGCTTCTGCCGAAGAGACTGCCTGCCCACAGCCAGAGGGTTCCAGAGCTTCCTGGGAACGTTGACGGGAAGCGGGGACCACTTCACCTACCAGAGCTGCGACGGAGCGGAGGCGTGCGGCTTCGACCTGCACGACGGCGAAAGGCCGGCCTGGGAGATGGCCGGCAACTACTCCACGCTACTCTACATAGAGCGGTGACATGTGTTAACAACGATATATGCTAATTATGCTAACAGTATTATACTACATTAGCCATGATGTCACATCTCTATGTAGAGCAACATCTCCACGTTACTCTACATAGAGCGGTGGCATGTGTTAACAACGCTATATGCTAATTATGCTAACAGTATTATACTACATTAGCCATGATGTCACATCTCTATGTAGAGCAACATCTCCACG